>JAOEHX010009564.1:3658-26779 GCA_025448015.1 Bolborhynchus lineola | reverse complement strand
AAACCACTACAGGTCTTTTAGGAGGGGGAAGTGAATGAACAAACTGCGTGGCTGATTTACAGCTTAAACCACGACAACGGGCTAATCTTAAATACGTGCAAGCACTTGTAAAAAAACCAGTTGTTAAACAAACAAAGCAAGCTACTATGAGTAGCGGCCTACCATACCTCTTTCTCACTATGTAAGAGACACTAGATGCTGCCTTAGGATTCCTGTGGTTGGAATTTTCGTTCTACTTCAAAACAAACTGTCAGAAAACAGTACAGGAATTTGGGTTAATTTTTCTTCAGCATGCAGGGGTTAGCACAATTTAATCATATTTTTATCTGTATTTACGTGTATGTATGCATATATTGTAATGGCAAGAGAACTAAGCAGGGATAGAGATAATGGAGGGAGGTTTAGAAGCAAAAGGCTTATTTAACTTCCATCTTCTCTTTTTCTTTTTAATACAAAAGGAAGTCAAAGTTAAGCCAAAACGGTAATACTTTTAACTGTAAAGTCATGTAACAACAAAAATAAAGGCATTCCAGAGCAACTGCAAAACAAGCCCATATTTTCCATTTTATTACCACTCTGAGAGAACAATGAGAGATCACACTCTGGGGAGAAGTACTAACTTCAGTTGTTTGCATTTTTTATTAAGAAATAAGAATGTGAAGTGAGACGTGATTAGGGTCAGGATACACAGCTCGGCTGTCCTGGTATACAGGTGCAAGACCAACACTGGTGCTCCCAGTCTCTACATTCCTCTTAGGTGCAGGGTGCTAGGGTAGGATTCACCAGAAAGCAACCTCTCCTCAGCAAGTGTTCTTAAAAGGGTCAAGTAGCAGCAAGTGAAGATGGTAAAGCTCAGGAGATGATTTGACAGGGCAGTTTAATCGATTGGCCTCAGCTATTTAAACTCTTTGGAAATTTGTTTCTGAAGAAAACCTCCACAGTCAGTAGATTTTCCACAAGGGACGGAAAAGGACTAATAAGTTGTTTCACTCTGAAAGAACAGACAGGACAGACAAGTGTGCATAATACAGAAACCTTTGAGAGCAAGGTGTTTCTGAATTTCAGATAGATTATAAAGCAGCTACAGGATGAGAAAGGAGACCATCTTTGCTGATCATGGTGCCAATAACAGTGGACAAGCTTTGCGCGTATTTTACAGGTAAAACATCTGCCTGGTAATGCCAACTGCATTTTACAGCTGGACACGGAAAAGTTCTAGAATACCTGCTACAGTGATTTATTTATCTCCAAATGCTCTCATATTGGTACTCAACAGTTTAGGGGAAAATTCTGCCTCACGGCCAGTCTCTGCTATTGAGGCCAAGTTTTATAATCATACACGTTATATAATAAGCTGATGAACATGGCTCTACCTTAGAATTAGCTGTGGCTTTTCTACCTGTGTTTCTACCAAAGGCAGTTCAAGAACCTAACTTCTAAGGTGGTTAGAAACGTTATTTTGCTTTTACAAAAAAGAAAATAATTGTATGAAAAGAGGATTCAATGTGAGTCTTTGACCAAAACCAATTTCCAATCTGAACTGAAGGTTTTGTGAATGTTCTCCAACATTTTATTATAGCTATTTCACATATCTTTCATCATCTTGTTTCATTCTGGAGTGATTTTTACGTGTCAAAATAGAAAGAATAGAATAGAGTCAAGACCAGTCAGTTGGAAGGGGTCTACAATAATCACTGAATCCAACTGTCTGAGCATTTCAGGGATGATTAGAATTTAAAGCACATTATTAAGGGCATAGTCTGAATGCCTCTCTCTTAAGACCTGTCAGGCATGGGACAAACACTCAGCAAATATTACAGCGATGCTTACAAAGAAAGTCAACCCTCCTTCTAACAGGAATACCCAACCATATTAATTTTCTGCTTTCGGGGATATAGCAAATAAATACTAATGTCTCTCATTAAAACTTGAAAACTGATGGCTAGTGTGGGATTTTAATTTGGGATAAGAAATCATATTTTGTTACATGGAATAATTTGATTTTTTGAGTTTACACATTCCTCTTGACAGACCACAAACTTCAGTAATAATTTTTTATTAATTTGACAATGAAGACTTTCTCCCTTATTTTACCTCTGTGAAAATACACTGCATCTTTAGGCACATGTTCCACTCAAGTCAGAGGCAAAGGTCAGTGCACTATAATAAGCAAAAAGATACATATATATCTCTATACAGATGCATTAAAAGACTTAAAAAGGGCATTCTATGCTGGGAAGGGCTGCATTTATGGTTCATTATCCTAGCAATCTTTTCTTATTACTAAGTGATATTTACCAATGTAGTGTATTTACAGCAAAACAGCAAAGCATGTAACAGTGTGCTTATATTTAAGGATGTACTAAGTCCTTCTCTACTCAGCAAAAGCCATTGACCTGCATTCAGCAAAGCACTCACCTGAAAGCACACACATTTGAGAAACTGCAATGTGAGTATATTTTAGGCAAGGAAATTGCCTAAAATATACTCAAATCATTGCCATGCTTGTAAAATATTCTTCTTCCTGTTCAAAATTATAAACTTACCTCTCATGAGTTAATAGTTTTGCCATATTCAAAGCTAGGGAAGGGCACAGAAGTAAAGTATGAGATATTCTGTACTGACAATGAGTGTTGCAATCTTCCTCCATTCCTGCAGCTCATTCAACAATGCAATCCTCACTGGAATATAGTTAAACATTTAACAGTTAAATGTGTTTGTCATTCACACTCTTGGCTCTGCAAAAACTGAAGTGAAATAGATTGGCAACTCATAAGGTAGACTCTGCTTCATGTGTTTGTGTGCGTGTTAGAAAATTAGCCTGGACTAGAAAAAAAGATTTTCTGCCTGCCACTAAAGACACTGATGTCGATGTGATGGTATCCTATTAATCTTAAACCTCTCAATAAGTACAACCTTTACAAACAAATACAGAGAAGAGAGGAAAATAGGCACAAGATCTGGCTTACAGTTTGGAAATGTACCCTGTAAATATCGGAATGACAGTTTTGATGCTTCGGAATCTGCTGAAAGACAGACCTCTGCAAAGTCTGTACTTTGGTTTGGCTTCTTTTACATAATTTTCTAAAAGGAAAAGAATCAGAAACTGACTGTATACACCTAAATCAGATTATGCTTGGCTCAAAGCTCCTAAGCCTACAAATATAATTGCAATTCAAGGTACATTTACCAGACTATATTCCATTCCTACTCATTTTTTAATACTTCAGTTTGGGGTTTTTTTTTTTTTTTTTCCTTATTTCTTGGTAAATCATAGATCTCAAAAATGAAAAAGTTTTAAGGAATTTCCTTCAAAGAATTACATCAGTAAGTTACAAAACACAAATAAAACTAACTTCAAGCACAGAACCTCCCAAAGCCACTTCTCGGAAGAAAAAACTGTACTTCATATCTGAGATTATTGTATAGAAAGCCCTGGAGAAATATGCATTTGCAAATCAGACAGCATTTGAACACCATTTTATGAAGGCTGGCTTCTAAGAGGCAGTTGTCACCTAGAGGCTCTCTGATATTAACAGCAAATCGCTTCTGATAGCGTGTTTTTCATCAGAAAAAAGAACATCGTTATAGCATTTTGATCTTATGATAAATATTCATGTAATGGCCACAGGGGTGAGTAGTAACTATTCTCTAATGAAATTATTTTTTGTATATAGGTGTCAATGTCACAGGAGTAAAAGATTAATCTTTCCCTCTGGTTGGTACAGAAATGCATGGACGGATGTGTTCTTAAAACTGCCAACCCAGACTCCCAGGTTTTGCCCAATTGTTTGTATTATCCTATCATGAAGAAGAAATCAATCTCAGCTTTACTGGATGCTAAAAAGATTCATTGCTATTCCAGTTTTGTCCATTTTTTTCCTCAACTACAGTGACCTAACACCACCTACTTTTTGAAACTTTTAGACTTTTTAATATTGAACTAACATAACATTAGGTAGAAGGCAGTGATTTAAGGAAACTATATCAAATAATTCCATCATTTCTATTTTTTTCCTCCCCTTCATCTTCCTTTAACTCCTATTTAAACATGTGTTTAAACCAAACAGATCCAGACTTTGCTAATCAACCACTAGAATCAAAAAGTCTTCATCCTGCTTACCTAATATAGCTGCCTTGATCAGCTAAAGGCTGCTACCATGGAAAATATTATACTAGACATATGCTAGTCTTGGACAGAAATATCTTAGATATGAGATTATTGCAACGCACAATTATTGGAATTGTAATTAAAACTAGTATTTAAGGTGTTGTGAAATAATATATGACTAATGAATCTACTAATACTAGAGAAAAAGCAGACTGTAAGTTCTTTATTTCTCTGTAATTGGAACATATCCTCTCTTTTAATGACCTGGCAGAGGTATATGTACTATGACACGGTGGTTTGAGTCCTTACCCTGTACAACAGCTGGAGAGAAAGGGGCTGATCTATCAAGCCTGTTCTGCTGTAATCTTTATACTGTTTATTTTCCTTGATAAGCATTTTGGTCACAACTGGTATCGGTGCATCACATTAATATAGCATAGAAAACTTAAATGGTGAAAGACAACTGTCTGGTTTATGGATTAAGATTAGTTTTATCCAAACTCTTTTGGCAGGCCCTGTCACCATGCTGCAGTGAGCAGAGATCAGATACCAACTGGCAAAACCATACCGTAGGGATAAAGACAGAGCATACACAGACGAAAAGGACCAGCCAGGATGGCTGATCTTTGAGCTGTCAGCTAACAACTTCTTAAGAGAACAACCACCAAGGTCCCTAAAAATACCTGAGCAAGACTAAAAGGAATCATTAAATATCTTCTAAGGTCATGTTAAAAAGAATTAAATACACAACTCAGCTCTTAGAACAGCTCAAGCTAGCTTGCTTCTATTTCATGCCAAATAAAAGCTGTATGAATCACATAATAAAATGTTATGGCTGCTGGCACAACTAGTTATAGATGGAGGAGAGCATTACTTTCACGTGAGAAATGTCATTTTAGAAGAAAAGTTGTTAAAATATTGTGATCATTTCTAACTGAGTCACTACAGATATTAAGAGATGCTAAGAAAATGTTAACTTACAGGAAGTAATGAGAGTATGCATCATGGTAGCATTCCTACTACATGGTAATGTTTGCAAAACAACTTCTGGAGATCATACTGTGATGATGCTGGATCAGCACCTCAGATGAGTGATCTCAGTTTCTCTACTGCTACTTATGGTATAAGAACTGCAGCAGTATCTTCATGGTCCAGTTAAGTCCACATATACTTTTAAGGACAACAAACTTTCACATCTGAGGCAGTAAGAAATAAGGTCCACCTTGGCACTCAGAAGTCTGAGCCTTCCTTCTACACTTCATTCAGACAATTAAACCACAACAGTATTCCAAGCATTTCAGGAACAAAAACTAGTTCAAGAATTAATCAGGACTGCTCAAGAATGATTACCCAGTTGAAGAATTACTCAGGATTTCTACTACAATGTAAATCCCATCGTGTATTTTATTTATAGTTGGTTTCATGAAGCACTGTTTTTTCATTATTTGAGCATACAAAGTCCATATACTACATGCTATGCTGACCTACACTGCAGAAAAAGCCAGGGAATCTCATAATAATAGAGTGAAGCAGCACTTTTCAATTAAAGAGAATGAATGTGGCATTTTTCAAGACATATTCCTATTTTAAGCTCAGGTAACACTATATGTGCCTATTAAAAGTATACCTCCAGTTCCATCTGAATTAATAGCTACTGGTACAACTGCTTAACCTGGGAAAAATCTTGCACTTCTTGCCACACATAGAATCACAGAATAGTTAGGGTTGGAAAGGACCTTAAGATCATCCAGTTCCAACCACCCTGCCATGGCATAGACACCTCCCACTAAACCATGCCACCCAAGGCTCTGTCCAACCTGGCCTTGAACACCACCAGCGATGGAGCATTCACAACCTCCCTGGGAAACCCATTCCAGTGCCTCACCACCCTTACAGTAAAGAATTTCTTCCTCATATTCAATCTAAACTTCCTCTGTTTAAGTTTGAACCCATTACCCTTTGTCCTATCACTACAGTCCTTAAAGAAAAGTCCCTCCCCAGTGTCCCTATAGGCCCCCTTCATTTTACTTCTCTGAAATCATATGGATAGTTGGTGAAAATAACAGTACACAGAGTCCCCCCCCCCAAAAAAAAAAAAAGTTAACAATGGTCAACATATACTTTCAATTCACCAAATATGGCTGCGATCAGTCATTATTATCAAGAGAGACATGGATGTAGGACCCAAGTTCCGTCAAGTAAGGATTACTCTATTCACATCCTACTCATTTTAAACTAAATGATCAGTCAGCCTAAGTAGCATGTCACTGTGTGACTTGATGGCTGGCGGGCAAGATGTCAGCTGTAATCACTGATGCCAAATTATGCCAATTAACACAAACTATTTTAGAAAAACTTACATACACAATGCAATACAGCAGAGTTTGGGGTCCAGTTGTGACAAAACCAGACAATGGTTACATAGCCAGTTGTGTGCATGTGTCAGTTCTAACTTGCAATCATGCCCATTTAGAAGACCTATAGATTACATACCCTATTTCAATTGTATGTAATTACTACATTTATGTATGTAATTGTATGCAATTATTAAATTCAAAGTTTGTTTTATTTTGGTTTTGTCAAGGTTTCTCTAAAGACAGAGCTGCTGTTTGCTACACAAACCAGGGAACTTTCTGCAAAACAAGCTTTAATAAATAAGACTTTTCATAGTCATACATCCTGATATTATGGTTTGTATGGTTTGTTAGACAAGAGCTATGCTCGACTGACTCGATGTAAATCGCAACACTACACTGATACATATACTGACACACTTCTGTTTCCACCAAACGTGATTAACAACGATTGACAAGCAGCTCTGTGTCTTAGAAATGAAACTTAGCTAGATTTTCTTCTGTGATGTTTACCCACAGGGAATGAGGAAAAATACGTACTACTAGTTGGACTTTTTTATCCTTGCATGTAAGAACAAACAAGTTTCCCCTAGGTATACATCTTTACGCTTACGAACAGATGTAGGAAGGAAGCATAGCTTATGCTATACCAGTTTTAAATTGACTCATTTGTGATTTCATTAAAATGCAGGATAACTTTGATATCCTCAGGCAACATTTCCCCAGAATTCTTTAAGTCAAGATTTTATATTTCTCTAAAAAGAAAAATTTTCTAAACAATTGCTGATTCTATGCATCATTAAAACTGCTGCTGAAAAAGAAAGTGAGAAAAGAACAAATTTTGTTTCTCAATATTCTTCATTATTTCTTAAAACAGCATATGTTTCATGAACTTGTGAATACCACTTTAATTCTGTGATCAACAACAACAACAAAGTCTCTGTAGTTTAGCATACTACATTCTATATAAAATTTAATCTTACAAACTACTCCAGTGATGAACAATAAACTTTGATGAAGAATAAAAAGCATTAATGTACTTCTATATAAATATTTATTAGGCCCAGATATATTTTATCTCATGAAATTCCTATTTATGTCATTCAGGTGCATTAGTGAACCTATAAGCTATCCCTGAACAATTACTGAGCCACTGCTTGAAAATCTGGCACGTACGGTATGCATCTGAAATGCCAAGATGAAAAATCATTTCAAAATCTTGTCATTAGAGATTCATTCCCAATCAATTATACTGAGTTCTTATACAGGCAGTAAAAGAGAACCCCAGACCTGTGCTGCGGGTGATCAAGGCATATTATTATTATTTGCAAAATATTCATTTCTTCAGTTGCAACCATAGTAATTAGCTGAGATAGTGACAGGCACCTACTCTTGATTTTGGACTCCCATTATTAACTACTTCCGGCTTACTCTTCCTTACACAGTACTCTGTACTCAATAGTTGAATACCTGTATTTTACTACCAATTGGTAACTAAGTCAAATTAATAGTTGGACTTCTAGTTCAGTATCAGGAATTACTTACCAAAGGTAAGTTACCGCTTACACAGGAGACATTCTATGTAGGTCATCAGACTAATGTTTTCTGGTCTGTAAAGCCACAGGGCAAACAATATGAACAGTAGGTTCACTCCCCAATTAATTTGATCCACTGGGAGTCCTTAACTTTTCTAAAAAGTTGGAATGCAGAAAGAAACACACAGCATGACCTAACTATCTGTGACTGGCCTGATTGAGACTGCAAGAGCTGTGGGGACAACTAGACAAATACTCTTCTCTCCTGTATAACACAGGAAAGAATTAATGTAAAAGAAGGCAGCATTTCCAAAGGGGCTACCAGAAGGTAAGTGTTGCAAACGAGGTTTTTATTAATGCTGTCTTAATTGCTTATCTTCTGAAAAGCCATTTCACTTTGAAAGAGATGAACAGTTCATTGCAAAGTTAGCTAGCAACGTAAGTGTATGGACCCACCGGGAACCTGAGGCTGAAAATAGAAGGCAACATCACCAAGTATTTAATAAGCCCTATTCACCACACTGGAGTTTCGCTTTCAGTTTGGTGTTGTGCTGAAAAACTGTGAGAGAAGGAACAAGCCAGCCTCCAAAAACTTTAATTTACAAATAGCCTGTGCTCTAGCCAGAGAGAATTAAAAAAGAAAAAAAAAAAAAAGTATTCTACTTGATTAGGTTGGAACTGCTCTATTTAGAATTGCTCACTTCCAGATAACATATGGCTAATTGAATCATAGAATCATAGAATAGTTACGGTTGGAAAGGACCTTAAGATCATCTAGTTCCAACCCCCCTGCCACGTGCAGAGACAACTCACACTAAACCATGTCACTTCAAGACTCTGTCCAACCCGGCCTTGAACACCACCAGGGATGGAATGTTCACAACTTCCCTGGGAAACCCATTCCAGTGCCTTATCACCCTTACAGTAAAGGATTTCTTCCTTATAGCCAATCTAAACATCCTCTGTTTCAGTTTTAACCTGCTACCCCTTGTTCTATCACCATAGTCCCTAATGAAGAGTCCATCCCCAGCATCCCTATAGGCTCCCTTCAGATACTGGAAGGCTGCTATGAGGTCTCCACGCAGCCTTCTCTTTTCCAGGCTGAACAGCCCCAACTTTCTCAGCCTGTCTTCATATGGGAGGTGCTCCAGCAACCTGATCATCCTCGTGGCCCTCCTCTGGACTTCTTCAATCAGTTCCATGTCCTTTTTCTGTTGAGGACACCAGAACCGTACACAATACTTTTGCAAGGTTTCAGCTGTGATTAGTTACACTCAAAGGCATATGTGATGACTAAATATCTATAGGTAGAATCATCTAATAAGCAAACTGATGCATATCAATTTGGATGAAAAATTCTGTTTTACCAGGTGACCTTCCTTGGTGTAACATGTAAGATTATGCTTGTGTCCTAGTTTTGGTTGGGATAGGGTTGTCTCTCTAGTAGCTGGTGCAGTGCTGTGTTTTAGATTTAGTCTGGGAATAATGCTGACAGCAACAACTAAAACATGAGTGTGTTAAGTAACGCTTACCCTGATCAAGGACTTTTCAGTCTCTCATGCTGTGCCAGTGAGGAGAGACACAAGAAGACAGGAGGGAGCAGGGACAGAACATGTGACCCAAACTAGCCAAAAGGATACTTCCACACCACAGCACATCATACCCAGTATATAAGCTGGGGGGAGTCACCTGGAAGGAACTGATCACTGCTCAGGTCAGGCTGTGTATCGGTCAGAGGGTGATTGATTGTACTGTATTGTGTATCACTTGTGTTTTCTGAGCTTTCATTTCTTCTCTTGTTGTTTCCTATTATTGCTACTGTAATTATATGTTATCGTTGGTATTCTATTACCACTGTATGTACTTTAAACTGTTCTTAACTCACAGTTTTACATTCTTTCGATTCTCCTTCCCATCCTGCCCAGGTGAAAGGGAGTGGTGGGTGAATAAGCAGGTACATGGTACTTAGTTGCCGGCTGGATTTAAATCACAAGAGCTTCTTTCTGTTCCTCACTACTCTCTTGCCTAACACTGGACTTCTCATCTCTGCTACTGAACCAGGAAACAACTACTTTCCTTGGCTCAGATAACCGGAAAAAGCAAACAGAAGGCTTTAGAGGAGGGACCATATGAGAGAATCTGTTTAGCCACATGCAGCTTCACCTTTTATGCGGCACCTACATGCAAGAGGAGAAAGAGGGAGCTCATGGTTAGCTTCCTTTCAGTGCAGAGATTACATCTATTCTGTGCTGTTGAGGCAAGGGCAAACAAAAAGGAAAGAGGGGAGGAGTAATACTGCAAGTTATACCCATTTTCATGGGTGTATTGAACATGCTCTGTGCAAAACCAAAGAACCTTTAAAGAAAGTAGATGCTAAAATGTAAGAAAATATCTAGTTAATATGCATGAAGTTTTAATTGATATGTAATAGCCAAACAATGTGTTTTCCTTTAATTTCTCTCTCTCTTAAATACTGGACATATTTTGTAGACTGAAATATCATAGTATTTAGCTTAGCTCATATAACTGACATTGAAATTTCTGCCACTATATTTAAGCTCAGAAGAAGATATATAACTGATATGGGAAGGCAGCTAACAACCTCACCCATAACCCCTGTTGCAAGTTCTTCCAGTAACAGATATGAAGCAATTTTTCCCATAAGCCTCCAAAGATGTTAGATTCTTTTCAAGTCAAACCAACAGAAGTGCTAGTCTCCCAAGAAATTATGAACCTGTCTGTGACTGATCTGCTGATTTGCTACATCTTACATGGTAGAACAGACATCTCTTCCAGAGACTCTGCAGGAGCTCTGCGCGAGAGACTTTTGACATCTCTAATGTTTGCTTACAGGAGTAACAGGAAAATAGGCCTGCCTGAACAGTATTCAATCCAAAAAGCAATTTACATAACAAAACAAAGTAGATCATTGAATGCACTTTTAAAACAGAAAGGGCACTTGCAAATGAAGTATTCAGCAGCTTGTCTATTTTAATTATAACTATATACACAAAACACACACCATAGGATAAAAATGGATGGCAGTTCTCTCTCATTCTCCGTCCTTGACCTGATTTCAAAACATTAGATAAGATGTCAGGAAACCATTTTGAAGGACATTGAACCCTTCCACTTCAAGACTTATATAATATTATTTTTCAATATTTCATCTGCCTGTCCTATGTCTTCTTAGATGGAATGTTCTCTATTAGCCTTCACATAGCAAGACTGAGTGCCAAAAATGCAAGCACTCTAAATGCTCAGGATATTTCTCTTTTTAAAATGGTAAGTATAACTGAATATAATTGAATACTACTTGCTTGAGGAGATAAGAGTTGTGATATGTCTTATATATCCTAGCTGATTGGATAATATACTTAATGGAACATACCTGGGAAGATGAACTGCTTATCTAGTTGTAGCATATGTCTCCAGGAAAGATAAGACACTTGACTTTTTTTCCTTCCTAACTGATAGCTCTTGATAATTCACTTGTTTGTTCATTTGCATATACAAACTATATTATGGAGTTCTGTACACCCACTAATCAAGATTAAAATGTGGACAGGAACAGCAAGCAAGCATTAGCTCGCTGTCAGCTCTGAGCTCCCCTGACCCCCTTCGCCAGAAGGTCTCCATGGATAAAACAGCAAATCAGAAGACCTTCCATACATCCTGTGCTCTGCAGAAGGGTTGCAGCAGAAAAAGCTGCAGTCAAGTGATATCAGCCTTACAAGGGGCCTGGCCTGAACTGTAAGCCCTTAACCCAATGATTATCCATCCTGGCATAAAGTAAATTGCATAGATCCCTCCTTCACCCCACAGCCCTCTACTACTGTCAGCCACTGTGAGAAAGACACCTCATACATGCACACTCCAACTAAAACTTTTTATTAATCACTGATAATACCCAGAATTCATGTTTACAAGAACCTGATTCACAGGCGTAAATAGAAAGGTAGGCCACAAAACACCCAGAACACCAGCATCCTTCTGCCCATGGCCAGAAGACAAAGTGCAGGTAAATTCAATTGAGATACCCAGCAATACTTTTTCCTGCAAGCTTTCCTTTGATGATGCTTAGCCATCTCAGGAAGAACACTGGCAAAGAGCACCAGGCATAAGCATTTGATCTTATGATCCTTCTTTTCAGCAAACTCTTCTTTAATGAACACAGATGAGAGCTATTGTTCCATTTTTCCATGAGAGGATGAAGTCAGCCTCCTGTGCAGGTACACTGTGAGTCACTGCGTCCCAGGGCCTTACTGAAAAGGTAGGAACAAACACAGCATTGGGAACAACGGATAAGATAGAAACAGGGTAGACTAATCTTTGCTTGGAGAAGGGGATTTTAATCAGAGGAATCAGAGTGAGATCCAGCTCTGAATAAAAGCTTCTGTCGGGTGGACTTATGTGCAAGCTCATGGAGCTGCTGAGTAAAGGCGGTGTTCTGTTTGGCTCTGGAAGGCAAGCAGGTGGATATTCATTAATAGCACGGCTCTCTCCCAGGCAATAAAGACAACATTTGTCTGAACTGAGGTAGGAAACTTGCTGACAAAATAAACTCCATTTCTGAAGCTATTTGGCAGAGTCATGGCCAGCCAAGAAAACAATCATACGAAAAACGGGTTTACAAAACTTTGAAAATCCTGAAGATTCTTTGGCACATTTGGCTGCACTGCACACAAATCATGAAGTAGCTACACCTCTAAGGATCAGAGAAGGTGACAGACCTTTTCCTTGAAGGGGTCAGAGTTCTACTGAAAGTTCTACTTTAAGAAGAAAAAAAAAAGGAAAGATGCTGAACAGGTTAGAGAAAGAAACTGGGTTTCGGCAAACTCCTTTTTACTTACATTACTAACGACAGGGAACACAGTTTTTACTGCCAACAACCTTGCTAGCCAGTACTTCACAAAGAAATTACTTAATAGATTTAATAGGTGAATCATTTCCTATATTAAGTTACCAAAAACTATAAATATAATTATGACAGCTGATGTTCTATAGTCTCGGTATCAGGTCACCCTAAGGCCATATTTTCTCATACTGGCTGGTTCCTGATTTAAAGATCAGGTTTAATAACTCAACTTTAAGAACCCAATGAGTTACCACAAGCATGGTAGAAACACTTCAGGGCTCACAGATAAAACATAACTTAAAATTTCTGACATTGCTTACAACTTAGGGGGTGGAGGAGATTGTGGGAGGGAACAAACAAAACCAAAAAAAAGGTCCAACAAGGAGTGGCATAAGCTTACCTGTAGCCCTTTATTTATTCAGTATAGATGCTACTGAAGGATGAAGACTCACTCTAGTAAAGAATGGGTGTAAAACAGCATAACCCCACATGAAATTCAACTGTATTCCCCTTAGGTTTGGTGGGAATGGTATTGGAATTTGATTTGTATCACACAGAAACATTTCCATACTAAAGACATTCCTATGTGATCAAGGAATGCACTCTTGATACTGAAAATACTCTCTCCTTTGAACACTTAAAAAGATTTTCTTTCCATTTGCTGCAAGTTATCAAATGTTGTGAACAAAACAGTTGTGATAAGCAGACTACAAGATCTAAAATGTAATGTCTTCCTACTTTTAGTGCAGGTCAATATTTCAGAGCAGGATACAACCTATGAAAAAAAACTCTTCCAGTGTTCCTTTCTTACTTTCCGTTGTTTTTCTCTTCTTTGTAATGGTATTTCATATAAAAATCTAACAAAGGAATTATTAAGTTTTATAGTCTACATCTAAAAATGGCTTTTAATAAACTAAACAGAGCTCTGAAGAGAGAATCTCTTCCAACTTGGACAAAATGATACCATTTTATCAGCATCAACAATAAAGAACAAAATAAAAAAATGGTGAAAAGGAAGTAAAAAACTCATATGGCCATGCCTTAAAACAGGTAATTATGGAACAGAGAGAAGAAACAGTAAACGAGTGAAGGAGAAATCTACCCTACTGTGATATACTCCATTTAGACTGATATTTGAGAAATTATCCCAAGCATTCTGAAAACAGAGAGTTGACTGGACTTCTTTCCTGGAAGACTGCTCTTAAAACATGGAGGTTATTTTTAGTTTGCTTGGTTTTTCGTTTGCTTACTTACTGTCTAGTGACAGCATTAAAAATTGAAGAACCAATTCACTAATTCACATGAACATGTTCCTCAGAGTCCAGGAGAAGGTAATAAGTAGTTTAATGTTAATTGCATTATGCAATGAAAATTAAAATGCTTCAAAACCACAGCACTGATGCTCCTGAACATTTAATGCTAGCATAAAACAGACACCACCATAATAATCCATACTAAAACAGACAACAAAGGTTCACTGAGGGAACATGGAGAAGGGCCTCCATCTGTAAAGCCTAATTAAAACATAAATCTTAAATGAAACATCCATGTGGCACAATAAATAACGAAATAATTCTAAAGTTTGAAGTCATTTTGATCTGTGGGTTTGTTTAGAATGGTCAGCTGCATAAGCAACAGAAGTCAGTGCTTGCCAATAAAGCAGTCAGAATATGAAGTGCAATACGCATGAATGCTTTCAGTGTTGATGCATACATTTCCCTGGGACTAAACTACATAACTGATTTATATTTTCATTCCTTTGTTTTCTATAATAAATCCTTAAAAATGTCTCAAGAAAAAAAGTTCAAGGTCCAGCTCCTCTCACAATCAACCTCATCTTTCAGAACAGTTGAAACAAATTAGGATAAAATTATTATCTTGAATTTTACTGTGGCTGGGGGACATGTTGTTTCCAAGCATTCTGATTAATTATGTCCCTTTGAACTTTCCTTGGTCATGCTGTAGCACAAGTAATCCACATGTTTTAAGCAAGTGTATTTTTATAAGGAGAAATATACTAAGCTGGGGGAAAAATTACACCTGGAAGGGTGAAAGCAAAAAGTAAATAATATTAAATAACAAAAAATCTTCTGCTCCTTTGATGGTGAAGAGTGTTCTCTGTTTGGCTTCACATTTTTCAGTAACTACAGAGGGAAACTGAGGTTTCTGTTCTGATCTTTAAGAGAAAGATTAGAAAGACAGAAGTTGCAGGTTTTATTTTCATCTAGATTCTCCCCTCCTGATTAAAAACAGTGAGATCACATGGATTCATGTGCCTTGACAGAGCTTTTCAAGCAATTAAAATCCTCAAGCCACAAAATATTTCATTTTGATGGACAGAAAAGATAACACAAAGCTGTGCAAGAGAATAAATCTGAGCATGTTACTGAGCTGACAAGAAGCTTTCCACTACCAGACTTTTTTGATAAATGTGTTCAGGATGTAACCTCTATGTTTGCCTGGATATGAATTAGTATACATTGCCCCTCCCTAATTCAGTAGCACATAGTAATGATAACACACTTCCCAAAAAGTTGTCAATCAATTTTTCAGTGGTCTACATATACTTATATAGTAAAATCAAAGGATTTTTTTTATAAACTCTCAGCACTGGCCTAACTGAGCTTGACAAGAAAATTTATTAAAGACTTCAGATGAGAGAGCAGTAGGCCAGCCTCTGAAATCACATACATATTAGGGCATAGGATATGGCAGCTCCCATATACTGATAGTGAGCAAAACCATACATTATCTTAATAACAATATTTTTAAATCAGTTTTGAGTTACTACTTTTAGTGATTACCTAATCTGAAATGCTAGCATGTAGCGTATTTCAAGATCTTCTATCTGTTTAGCATGCACATTCATATATCACTGACATCCACATATAATTTATAAAATATTCCTGCACAGTATCAGATTAAAAATGTGTTTCTGCTTTTGTTTTGAAAACACTACAATAAGAAACATTGAAGGACTTGAGAGACAGCCAAGGCGAAATCACAGAACAGTATTTGCAACCTTAAACAAAGCCTACTAGTAAAATCCATCCGACTCTTTTGCTACTAACTTGACTCGATAAACCACAAGGTAATAGGCCATGACTCCATAAATCTTCTCATCACTTGTCAGCTTCGTACAAAGATCAAAGCTTCACAGCAACACAAAGTTTAGAAAAATGACTGGGGGCTATCTAAAGTTACAGCAGTTTATATAGCAATGCCTATAGGAGCACCAGAATGATTTAAGAATCATTTACACCTTTGCTCCTTATCACAGAATCATAGAATGATTGGGGTTGGAAGGGACCTTAAAGAGATCACCTAGTTCCAAATCCCTGCCATGAGCAGGGACACCTGCCACTAGACCAAGTTGCTCAAAGCCACATCCAACCAGTCCTTGAACACTTCCAGGAACACAGCATCCACAGCTTCCCTAGACAACAGTGCCAGTACCTCACCACCCTCACAGGGAAGAATTTCTTGCTAATATCTTAACTAAAACAGCCCTCTTTAAAGTGACCTGCTCTTTCAGTTTAAAGTATGATGCATGCAGTTATATTTTCAGTGCTGAGGTGCTTTTGGAACACTGTCCCCTTAATGGTACGCACTCACATCCTTGATGAAGTGCTATAATCATCACACTGTTAAAGCTTGCTTGCACCACTTTCTCACAATCAGATTTTGGCATATGACAAACTCCAAGCACATCTGTGTTCACTAAGTAACCTCCATGGGATTACTGCTATGGTGATTATCAACCATAATTTCTAGTAACAGAGACATAAAGTGGCAGATAAAGACAGGGTATCTTTAAGACATCCATTGGAAATGTTTCCACAGTTTGAAAACATAGAAAATTTGAAGTTTTGGCTCTTCAAAGAAGCATGATATATATTTGCTGTAATTTTAGCTGTAGGAGAGACTAAGGTTGCTCTTTGTTTCTTAAATCACAAGAATGAGAATAAACAGAATGAGAATATTTACACAACTATGCTCATTAGAATAAAGTTCCTTGCAAAATTTCACCCTTCTGTGAAACACTAATAGTTCAAAAAACAAGGTTAACCTGATTCTACACAGGACAACAAACACATCATTTTAAGCATCAGCATCGCATTGCTCCCAGTAGGCAGCTCCAGGCAGAGTATGGATCAAGTCTGGACCAACCACTGTTAAAGGAAGGAGGAAATGCAAATTAAAACATGTGAACTAACCTTTAGTGAAAAAGGGGGAGGCTGTAATACTGCAATGCATGCTGAAAGTATATCACTCCTTTGCTTTTGTGTGACCATGTAAAGAGAGATAATCTGTGCCCGCTGTAATGTGAGCAAGAATGATTTGTGTTTGCTTTCCTATTCTTTGAAAGAAAGGCAACAAAAAGAGGGAAGATGGGTGTATGATGCTCCCTGTTTTGCCACAGCATATCAACATACTTGATACCAACTTGCTTGAAAGACAAACTGCTCATCCCTTGTGAACAACAGGCAGCCTCAAGAGGGTGTACAACTCAGTAACACAATTTTTCACATATGCCTTCTGAATTACAGGCACTCTGGGACAGCTACATCTTTCAGCTTTTACGCTGCTTGCAAAACATCTACCTGACCTCCTACTGCTGTAAGAAACACTTGCATACAAACCTCATCAAAAACAGCCTCACATACTGCTGTTATTTCTGGTTTGAAATTTACACAACAAATTACTAATGTAAGATACAAGCTGGTTTTGCAGTAATGTGTTTTTAACCTGTCTTTTGAGGGGGGGGTTCTTTGATTAATGGTAAGTTACTGTGAATATTCAATGTCTTTTGGTAGTCTACCTTTCCATATTAACAAACAAGATAATTACAGGTAATTCATTAAAAAAAAAAAAAAAAAACAAACTTTCACATGTGCAATTTTCAGCCCAAAGATAATTTGTATTTATTCCAAAAAGTCTACAGATCATGGAAAGGTACCAGTTCTTTCCTGATTGCCAGCTCACACCTGGAGTTCTATAGGGATCTTATTTTTTTCATTCTGAAGTCCTTTTATTCAACTTCCACACTAGAACAACAGTTCAAGCTTTTGAAACAAACTCAAAATCAACACAAGTGATTTCTGTTTCAGTGAGGCAGTCCATATCTGACATTCAGCAAATGCTCTCACTAGACTCTTGAAGGGGATGGAGGGGCTTATAAAGTTACTCAAGCTTTCCACACTGACTCGCAAATGAGCTGGCATCAGTTGCTTAAGTGACTACTTCAGCTTCCTGTAAGACCTCCTTTAATAAGATGTATATTGGAAGAAAGCCATACCCTGGTTTTCCACCTTAAGTTTCTTTCACATTTGCTATTCAGCATGAAGACCTAACCTTGCCATTATTTTTTTGCACAGCACTTCCCCACTGATTTCAGGTGGATCAATACAGCAGGCTGATGAATGGAAAACACAGGGCTGACTGCCAAGGCAGTGCCACACCAGTGGAGAGGAGCATGTGGGAGGCAGCCAGTAATTTAAGGGGACACCCAGAGGCCCCCATATTTTCCACAACATTTTAACTGACTTGTCAAGAGTCTCCACCACCCCATCTTCCTCTCTGTGGAAGACATACGTCAACAGTATCAGATATATAAAATACGTGGTAAATAAACATTACTTCTAAGGAGAGACTTGGCAGAAAAATATCCTTTACTTCTACCAGCTATTTTTATTTTTACCATGTCATTAAAATTCATATATTCCTATCCTCGATTACCTAGACAGAAACACATACAACCTGCATACACCACATTCAGTGTACCTTACTTGTTTGAGCTCACTGTGGAGCTCAAGTGCTGATCTGTCAACTCACTGTGGTTCAAGAGCAGACCTGGATTTTTCCAGTCTCACCAAGGCACTGGCTACGACAACACTACAGGATGTCTGCTCTGAAGTTTTCCAGTTCATCCAGAAAAGATATTCATGGAAAGGAAACACATTTGGGGAAATACAGACATACAGTAGTCCTACTTCTGCCAAATTAGAATACAGGAAAAAATCCACCTTCAAATGTATTTATGCTGGGTAATGTCAGATTGCGCTACATAATTTTCAGGAATCAAACCAAATAATCAAAACCCAAACTGAAAATTAGAAATAGCTGAAAAAGTATAAACCACAATTGATTCAAACCTGATTAATGAAAAAAATGTGTATATTAAATAAATCTCTCCCAGAAGATATAACTGAGACGGGATGCTCAGTAAAATATAGAATCAGTTTAGATATCTATATGAATGCCTAGAAGTTATCATCATTAAGGGTGGTAAATTTGACAGAACAATATAAAAATATCCAAAATCAGTAAATAAGTACTTCTTTGTACACACTGGTCTCAGCAAAATAGCTGAGACTTCTTCACAGCCATCACAACGTTCCTCAATTATCAATTTGAAAATTATTTATTTCATCAATAAACAGTTGTCAAGAGACCACTCCTTCTTTATGACCCTCCAATTAAGATGGATTGAATTATGGGTTAATTTTTCACACAATGTCTGTGTAATGTGTATTTTCATTGTCTCTAGATGCAGCAATTGCATTTAATTCTTATGAAGTCATCGAATCACAGAACCACTGAGGTTGGAAAAGACCTTTAAGCTCATCAAGTCCAACCATTAACCTAGGACTGTCAAGTCCACTACAAAATCATGTTCCGAGGTACTACCATCTACACATCTTTTAAATCTCTCCAGGGATGGGGTGACCCCACTACTTCCTTGGGGAGCCTGTTCCAATGCTTGACATCCCAATTTTTTCCAATATCCAGTCTAAACATTCCCAGCTGCAACTTGAGGCCATTTCCTCTTGTCCTATTACTTGTCACTTGGGAGATCAACCCCCACCTTGCTATAACCTCCTTTCTGGTAGCTGTAGAGAACATTAAGATCTCTCCTGAGCCTTCTTTCTCTGCCCTCCTCTGGACCCACTCCAGCACCTCAATGTCTTTCTTGTAGTGAGGGGCTCAATCCTGAACACAATATTTGAAGTGTGACCTCACCAGAGCCAACTAGAGGGGCACAATCATTGCCCTAGTCCTGCTGGCCCTGCTTATTTCTGATAAAATCTATGCTCCACTGTGGCAGCATAATCAGTCAATACTGCATGCTCATGCTATGACCACCTCTGGTTATGCAATGTTCTGGTGCAATACCAAGTTTGACCTTACTAATCATTTCTAACTGATGCTATTGATTCATTCGGAAAGAAAAGACACAAGCTTCCAAGGGAAGTCTAAGCCTTGCTAAACAGATTATTTGTGAAAGAATCTAAGAAAAAGAAGCGAAACCCATTCTTCGGAAGCATTAAAACACACTAACAAAATCCATTTTAAATATATCACCTGGAACAATATTGCCCTGAAGGGAAGATTAACTTCTCCATCTTCTCTCCAGTGAGTCTAAGCTTATTTACTACGTATTGAGCTTGGCTTCAAGTGCTATTCAAAGCAGCTTTGAGAAAAATCACTTATCACTAATTGCTATCTGTTCACTGTGGTACGAATATGTACACACCGGTTTTTAGGGCACTTTTTTATTTCATTTGTAATTTAAATTGACTCTCAAGTGAATTGGAAACATGCCTCAGTGACACGCTCTTAATTATTTTTTTAGTTATAAAAGTCATTAAAAAAAAGAAATCAATGTTATTATTAAGACAAATACATTTTCTGTAAGTCACAAAATACTAGTACAAGCTAGTCCCCTTTTAAATATGCGGTTTACTTTCTCAGTATTATAAAAAACACTTTTATTGAAAGCACAATTCAGTCTATTCATAAATCACAAGCTATCTAGAAAGTTTTATAAGTGAACTAACTACCTTTGAGAAAGCCTGCAGAATCAGGCAATTGAAAAGTCAACTTTTCAAGTGCAGGAAGATCATGATTTTTTTTGCTAAAGCAGAATATAACTACACAAGTTTTACTAACACACAAGTTGTTTAAGAACCAAGAGATGACCCATCCTCACAAAGCACATTTCCCAGTCAAACCCCCACCACACTCATCAACTGCCTAAGCAGAAGCCAACTACAAAAAAGCACCTTTTCTATTTCTAAATATTTCTTCCATGTCACATGGACATGGCTGCAGAAAAATCACTTTCACTCCATTAACTATTAGGAGTTGACTTAATCTACTGGGGTTCTGTGGACGAAAGGAAGAATTAGATATATTCTACCCTATATTTACATGCCACTTTTACACGAATATAGCCACAGTCTCAAATTAAACAGGCTGCACTTAGGTGATTCATAGAATCTGAAGAAATAACATTCTGGGGAAGTGAATGAGACATATGGTGTGATGGTCATAGATGAGAAAGCGAGAGAGAGAGGGAAATTTAAATAAAATAAAATTAAAAAATAACAAATGAATAATAGAAAACTACAACAAGCAAAGAGGAAGAGCATAGGAGAAAGGGACTGCCACAGCAGAAAGCCACCAGGATCTGCCCTCACCCCAGTCCATGCTGCAGACAGTTCATGCAATATATTTAGTTCTCAGCAAAGTGTGATTCAAAATGAAGTTCCTAATATCCCAACTAACTGGAGACTGAAATAAGAAGCTGATGCATACTTGGGTTTTCTTTCCTGTTCCAATGCCTTGTTGTGAAATTGTGTCCCTCGTTCTGCTACAATTTGAATGTAAATCTATTTGTGATGTTTTATGCTAGTAACTCTAGTATTGCAATACACAGAGTCCATTTTAAGATCTAAGTACTCCCAAAAGGTATCTGTCATACTGCCAAATTTTATTTATGATCAAACATCAGTGAGAGAAGTGAGAGGACAAATGCTTGCACATTATGATGTTCTACATTGAGGTTGTTTCCCTGGTTGCTCAGGAAATTGCAGAGTTGTGTGGTTTTGGACAAGCTCTCAGTTATATTGATATAAATGCTCATAAAGAAAAAGTAATTCTACTTTTAGGGTCATTAATACTAAAATGTAAGGAATTTGATTCAAGCTACATCCTATTAAAGAAAACAAAGTTATTTAAATAGATTTCTTTACGCACTGCTTTCATCTCACAAAAATCTCTCCAACAACGTACCAAACTTCGTAATGTTCAAGCAGTGCATTTTACAGGTAGCTGATATATTGAGGCAGTGCAGCTTGCCTTGAAAGGGTCAGGTAATTCCCCACTGGCCAAGAGCTCCTACCATCACAACCAGCTTTTTATTAATGATTTTAAAATATCATCAGCCATCAAGGTCACCAGGTAATGTTCAGGGTATCCATTTCATTGATAGGACGCACAGGGAGATTTAAAAAAAATTTTGTTATTACAAATTATTACTATTATTAACAAATCTCCTTTTGTTGTGATAGAATATATATGATGCAGATTTTGACATTTAACACCAAGTATCATGCAAGTATGAATATGCAAATAGTAAAGCATTTATGTCATATGAACATAAAGTTCTTCGGAATAAAATACTTGGTAGAAATTTATAGTACACAGGAATGCGAGTTCTAAAATTTTTCTTTAGAACTGAAAATTTTACTGATAATCTGTTTGATGCACATTAAGCAAACATTGTGGGAAAAAAGTGCTTCAGTACTCAATATGCAATCACAAAGGAAGTTCACACAAAAGCTTCTGAGAACACTGAACATACACCACAGATTGGTATATTGTAGGGTGATAGTGAAGGAAACCTTGGGATATTTATACATCTACTTTTAAAAACACAGAATAGGAAAATAATTCAGTTTATGGTATTATGACTTCTTTATATGGTACATTTTTCCTATATCTGAGCTACAATCCCCTAAAACCAAGTAGATTTTGTAATATAAAATGCCTGTGATCACACACTGTGCTAAATTGTATGGGATGATTAAGACCTGCAGCATTACTACTGCAAACTAGTTCAGTTTGTATACCCTTTATCATCTACAGGTTGGCAGGCAAACAGATACTTTTCTGCCATACAAATATTGCTGATGAGATGATTATTGAAATAAATTCGGAATTCTGAATTCTTTCCTTCCAACCCAGAGTTTCATGCCTTCAAGAAATACTCAGTAAAACATAAACATATTTCTGCAGCCCTCCAGTCCATTTCTCACATGCTGGGTTGAGTTTCCAGCTCACTTTTGTTTAAGTTGAATTTCTGTTTTTCAGTGCTCACACAGCTCTAAGCAATATCTTCTCATTTGTATGTGTCTGACCTAATTTGATTCCATTTTTTTCCTAAACCTTAGAGGTAAGATATAAATGTCAATACAA
>JAOEHX010009561.1:0-12614 GCA_025448015.1 Bolborhynchus lineola | reverse complement strand
CTGGAGAATTGAGGAAAAGACAATCTGAGCTCCAGAGCCCCTGACCACCTCTCCCAGAGCTCTGTAGTCCTCCTTCACGTTCTCCGGGCTACTGCTCTCTATATCAGTAGCATCGACATGGATCACTAGAAGCGGGTAATAGTCAGTGGGACTGACTACAGCAGGCAGCTTCTCTGCAACATCCCTGATCCGAGCCCCCAGAAGGCAACACACCTCCCTTGAGACCAGATCAGGCCAACAGATGGGCACCTCTGTTCCTTTCAGAGTAGAGTCTCCTACTACTACTGCCCGCCGCGTTTTCCTGGCAGCACCAGTAGTGATCTTCTTTACCAGCACATCAGCCGTAGTTCCTCGTGGGAGCGTGGTTCCTCCTCAGCCCCCTGCAGGACAGCAAAGTGGTTCTGGATGGGGACAACAGATTTAGGAGGAAGCTCCTTCCTTTTAAGTGTCCTCTCTCTCCTTTTTTTGTTGGTAGAAGGTTTTGTTACTCCAAACCTTTGTCCTTGAGAAGGAAGTATGAGAAATAACCATCATTCACACTCAATTTATTCTCAAATAATCTTAGAGCTGGCATTTTGAATACTAAGGAGCCTAGAGTACTCAAATGGACAGATCATAGACAATGTAAATAAATAAGGGAGCACCTAGTTCCTTTTAAAAGCCTTCCCACAGGAAAGGCCCAATGACCTGCATCAGTAGTGTCCTGGCCTGTGATGTTGCTGCAAGATACTCTGGGCTTCGTATTTTTTTTCCCCTGAAAGAAACTTCTTGCTTGCCTGGAAGAAAACATTGACCATCTCCAGCCAGCAAAATCCATTGAAGAGGCATAAAGACAGTCTCAGACTGCTCCAGTTTGAGCTGTATTTTTCTCTGGCCTAGTCTATAGATTTATCCCAAATCTTTCCCCATATCCCTCACCCATTAGGGTTGCTTAGCAGTTCCCTTATCAAAGGGTTTCCTTCCCTTTCTATGTGACCTCTCCTAGATTAATTTACATTTCAAACTGAAGTAGCTATACTGGCATTCCATGCCATTTGTTATCTTGGTCACTCAGCCATACTACTCTATCCTCCCCCTCCCACCTTTACAATTGTTTTGACTCTTCAAATAATGAATTTTCTGAATTTACACAGGGTTGGGTTTAAAGGACTCTTTCGGGCACAACTACAGAAACTAACATTAATAAATGAAGCTTCTTCCTCTTGAAAACTTAAGATGTCAAATTTAAATGATCACATGAGAATGTCATTGAGAAGAAGTTTCTAGCTACCACATCCACAGAATAAAAACTTAAAGCTGACCCAAACACATTCCAGAGGGTCGGAAGAATAAAGTGTCGTGGTTTAAGCCCGACTCAGTACCACGCAGCCACTCGCTCACTTCCCCTCCAGCTCCTAGAGGGATGGGGAGGAGAATTGAAGGAATGTAACTCCCACGGGTTGAGATAAGAACAGTCCATTAATGAAAGTATAACACAAACCACTGCTGCTACCACAATAATGACAAGGGAATTAACAAGGCAAGAGAATACAACTGCTCACCACCCACCAACCGATACCCAGCCCGACCCAGCAGTGATCTAACCCTTCCAGGTAACTGTCTCCAGTTTACATAATGGAAATTACGTGTCTGGAATATGTCTTTGGCTAGTTTGGATCAGGTGTCCTATCTCTGCTTCATCCCACCTTCCCCTCCTCCCTGGCAGAGCATGAGACTTAGAAAGTCCTTCGTCAGATCAATAACCGCTGAGCAGCAACTGAAAACATCAATGTTATCAGCGCTGTTCCCAGGCCGAAAGTCAACACAGCACTGCAGCAGATACTAAGAAGGAGAAAAAATGACTGCTACTGCTGAACCCAGGACATAAAGAAATCCCGGCTTTTCATATTTGCTATATATCTTTTTTCATCTTGGTTTCTAATATTTGAACAGTGAAATTATCAGCTGTCACGCTGTGCCTGTTTCAAGCTGAAATTTAGCAGTCACTTGGCAATAACTGTGATAGCAAATGCCACAGAGAAGAATCACATAATAAAATTGCTCAACCATATGTCTGAGTGGTTTGAGTGTAGTGTGTAATGTCCAGATTTTTATTTTTCCTTTGCTGCTTCAAATGTATTTCTTCTGCTTACAGTAAACCACAAACAGAAAATAAAAGGGTCCACATGAATGGTCAGGAAACCAAGCGTGCTTTGCAAAGAACATAATAGGATTAGGGAAACAGTAGCATTCCTTGTTAAACGTTACCTTGCTCCCTATTTACGACGTTTTGGGTTTACTTGAACTGTTCAGGAAAGCGCCTTACAGAACAGCATCTGATCACAAGTGGAAGCTGTGGAACACAAGGATATGTAAAACATGCCCTAACTGCAAGAAGGACTAGTGAACTCCCTCGTTCTCTTCAGCACGCTACTGAAAGAAGAGAGCAACCCCTGAACTGTTATTGCAGACTCACTATAGGAAAAGAATCCATCTCATTTTCCAAAATCTTATTCAACAACCAAAGAAAAAACAAACAACCAACCCAAACACAATACAGTAGCAGATGGAATCACAGAAAGGTTAGAAAGACCATAGGACAAGGAAAGGAAGCACAGCAACATGGACACAAAATAATTTTCACATGTAAATGAGATTCAACCTCCTGATACATCAAGATATCCATGTCACAAGGACAACTTATCTCACAATGTCTAATAACTCTGATGTCCAGTAAGTGGGACATAAATGCAAGTCCTTCTATTACACTGCTGCTGTCAAAGACAAATTTGATGTTTTCCCCCCTACAGCTACTTTTGCTATACAAGACAGCTTTTCCTTCAGGAAAACAGCAAAATTGTAAGCCTAAGTCATTCTGTGAGGAAAGATAAGCAGCTTCTGATTCATGATGGAAATCATTCTGATTTTCCAATCGAAGATTTATAAAGAGGCACAAGCCAAGTGATGAAACCTAATGCCCTGGACAACCAGATCTGACACAGAAAACAAGTTTCAACATTATAGAAGTGAACTCTGCACTGTATTTCCATTCAGCTTAAAACTTCCTAGTGGATAGAAGTACCAAATGCATTCTAATGTGTGCCTGAGCACCACTGTCTCATTTTAGATGCTTCATTTACAATGCAAATAAGCAACAGGAAAAGGTCACCAACATATGACCTTTTGTCTAGAGATGTTGTTTGCCTTCCCCAAGAACTGCATTCCCTTATATCCCCTGGGAAACTATTTACATGAATGATTTTGCATTTGAAGTTCCTTACCTACACTTCATGCCCATCTAAGCTAACAAAACACCACAGCTTAGCCGGTTACTCTAGATTTCAATGCTTTGAAATGAAGTTTTAAGCAGAACTGGCCATTGATACATCTCACTGCTCTCAATTCTAATTGCTCTTCACAATTTTCCTCAGCAAAGAACATTTTTGTTCCTCACTGAGCAACAATGACCCTGAAAGCTAAGCCTGATCACATACCCTGTTTCACCCAAGTGCCCCACAATGTTATCCAAAATGGGACTTAAATACTGCCATAACACCAAGTTCCCTTCCTTAAAGGCGTGCTTTACAGACCCCCTCCTCCATCTTGCAGCTTCTGGGTTCCAAGCCTAGAAACTCTGGTATTTCAGGACCTCACTTAACACTGGAAGAATTTCATCAGAACTTGCTTTAAGACAGTAAGTGATCCTGAACAGAGTCTGAAATGACCAAAATCATAAGTGACAGATCATCTACCAGTAATAAGCAGAGGACAAAACCTCGAGAGTGCAGAGAGCCGAGTACCCACTCCATTCTTGCCCTCTATACCATACGTAACAGTTAACAGTACGTAGCGATACTTACACTTCTTTCACAAACTGTGGCACTTACTGCTACTGCTGTAGAGTACATTCATCTACATTTAAACAAAGAGTATAAGGCCTTCAGTCAACCTGAATTCACCCTACTGCTTTAAAATATCCAGTCCTAAGGAGGAAGATACAAAATCATCAGCCGAGAATAAACAATGGTTCTGAAGTCTCTAAATTGCTCCAGAGTTGTTCTGAACCTGTATTTTCTCCTAAAAACATGAGCAGGAAAAAGCACAGATTTAACTAGACCAGAAATTACTGCCTCTCTTCTACTCTGGGCCTATCTGAAAACAGAAAGTTTGGGTAAATGTAAGGGAACTATTACCTTCTATCTTACCTTCTCCTCCTTCAAATGATTTATATCTCTGGTATCCTCTTTATAATAAAAGCTTCCCTACAGTTCTAAATCTGCATGTAGAATATATCCTTTCCTACAGTGGGAAGTAAAGAAACGTTTGAAAAAAACAGCCTCCAAACGCATTCCTACAACTTTTGCAGAGTAAAAATAGTTGGAAATATGGCAAACCTGTTTCTAAACAGTTCTATTCTTGTTTGCAAGTAAATTAAAACTACTGGGGGAGTGTGACCAACAAATTAAAATAGCACCTATTTGTCCTTAGCAATAGAGTTCACTGTACTGACAGCATGAGACACAGCCAGTTAATATATCTGAATCATTCTTCCATTTACCTTTCTGTCAGGAAAAATACACAGGCACCTTTTTAATCATAAGAATGACAGATAGTGAATCATATTTAATACCAGACTGGACAAAAAGTACGTATGGGGGTCCAGCCTACTAGAACACCCTACACATTCAGGCGTGCCGTAGGTCATGCAGATACAATCGATCTTACACATTCAGGTACCAGCACAAACCATTCTGTGAATTCTGTATGGTGTCAAAATAGGTAAGCAATAAAATATTGACTTATACATTATGCAAATAAAAATAATTATGCATAAAAAAATTACTTTACAAAAATAAAAGGGATCACAGACCAACTGACTTGAAATCGCATATACTTAAAAACATTTCCAAATGGCATTACCTTCAAACACATAGAGAGTCAAATCAACACTAATTAGAAATATGGGGGTGACCCCATAAACACTTTCAAAGCGCAGAAGAGGAAGACTACACATCAGGTTTCAACGGACACAAGACACCATACGCGTAACAAAAAGCAGCAAATCTACAGTCTCTTTTGAATAACACCCCAATGCCCCAGCTGCAGAGGTCAGACATGCAGCAAAATGTACTCATGAAGTACGTCTGGAATACTGGCTCTAGTGCCTCTAGCAATATAACCTATCTTCAGAAACATGTCTGCAAAGTAGCTCTGATGCAGATGGGCTTTTCCTCTTTTAATTCTGCTGCTAGCAGCCTCAATTTATTTTTGTAACAGTTAAGTTCCTAGGGAGAGAATAGATTTTTACTCTAAAACCTAAATAGTCTCAGTGGTTTTATTATTTTACTGTATTTTAAACAGCCATGTTAAATCCTGACCTTCACCCTGCTACCAACAGCAGTAACCAAGAACATGTAATAGGAGTTTGGCAAGTGCAATGCAGAAAAACTATTCCCACCAAACACTCTCTCTAGCCACTATACAACATGGGGAAGAGAGGCATGTTGACATCTCAGGCATGACTCAACATCTGTGCCATGACTCCAGATACGAACTACACCAAATTTTCCGTGTGGGTCAACAAAACTGTGACATGCCTGGGACAGGTGACATCAATCTTCCACTCTCCTCCTGTGCAAATGCACACAGTCTGAAGTTTCATAATTGATGTTTGCTTTCATCTTGAAGTTTTACTGGGATTTACTTTGTATGTTTTTTTCTTTCACTGACACTATGCTCAGCTTTTTATAGCAGCACATGCTGCACCAATAAGAATAAATCCTACTAAATGACTATCGTAACACAAAAATGGTCTAATTAATAAATGCCTGAGTACAGCCAAGTAGACTGATTCAGATGGACAGCCTGGAAGACAAAGCACCAAAATTATCAATCATAACTTTAATAACAAAAAATACCCAAACATACAGCCTAAGTAAAAAAGAATTAATACTTGAGAACTAAATTTTAGTAGCACTAGCTGCCAAAAGCTGTTCATTTGCCACAGCCAAACTATGCTTTAAAACTGCACAGCTGACCAGTGAAATCAGGATTCAGGTACTCCCATATCCTCACACCAGTTCACAATAGGACATATTTTCCTTTCTGCAATGAAAGCCCCATTCCAGTCACAGTGTGGGTCTGAGTCATGTTACTGTTTGCACAGTCTGATAGTATAACTCAAGCATGTTAAGCAAACAAACCCCTGCCATACACACATCAATGCCACTGCAGCTTGCATTTCTGGATAACAATTTACATTGATAAAAGAAAAAAAAATAAAAACCAAAACTTTCATTAATAACTTCTGACAGTAATCTGAAAAATAACCCTAGCCCTTTGTCCCAGGGGCAGGGGGTCCAGGTTCCACAGCTCTCACTACAGTGCCTTGCAAGCCCTGCTCACTCACTGCAGAGCACACAGGCCAGAGCAGTCGTTCCTCTCCCGGCTGCCCACTGCCAACAGTGGAGGACGTGGGCTAAAGCACAACAGAGGCAGAGCCACACCCACATGCTCTCACCCAAGAGCCGCACCTTGCTGCCACCATGAG
The DNA here is from genome assembly GCA_025448015.1 of Bolborhynchus lineola. Taxonomy (NCBI): domain Eukaryota; kingdom Metazoa; phylum Chordata; class Aves; order Psittaciformes; family Psittacidae; genus Bolborhynchus; species Bolborhynchus lineola. Next base: position 6,085 of record JAOEHX010009561.1, on the reverse strand, counting down.
TGAGAGCGCAGCAGGCCTTGACTGCCTAATGCTCCAAGATTCACAGTGAACACAGCACAACTGTAGTTCCTGGAAACATCCACAAATAAGACAGGGTTAATATCAAAACAAAACCTATGTGCATTATCCTAACATCTTACAATTTCATCAAATACTATCATTTGGTAATTTTCTGAATGTGGGAGCTCTTAATACCTGACACCCTTGAAAATTCACCTTTAAAGCAAAAGCCATATTCAGCAGATTTGCATGCCTCAGGTGACTGCATGATAGTTGCTTAGACTCTTCATTCCTCTCAGCTGAGCAGCAAAAGCATAAAGTACTGCCAGCTCAAGTTATGTGAAGGCCTAAATTTGTTGACTTGATGGTCTCCACTTTGTTCTTACCTACTGATGAGACAACTTCAGCTGCAAATCAAAAGATTTCAGAAAAAAAACACTAGCCATCACTCCCCCTTGCCCAAGCCAGTGCACAGAACCGTGAATTGTCTCCCTCTGTGGTGCCTCCATTCTGTGCAGAAATAGAATCTCAACCTCCTGAAGCTTACATGAATACCAAAAATTAAAAGGAATTGTTTCAAAAGAGAGCTTAAAACAAACCAAGAAATCAGAAATTTATATTCTTTCACAGCACAGTTTTCTCCAATACTAACAGGAATATAAACCCAACTATGACTACAACTGTGGTGAGCAAGAAAAATTTATCAATTGCACTTCCTCATTCTACCATCATACTGACTTTGCAACGTAAACCTATCACAAGGGGAAGTAGAACCCTTACATTGCTCAAAATCAACACTGGTAGATAGCATGTTGAAACCCAATGTAAGTGTGTGTGTGTGCAGTAAACACCATAAAATATGGGACCTTGCACTTGGTCTTGTTGAACTTCATGAGGTTTGCACAGGCCCCCCTCTCAAGCCTTCAAGGTCCCTCTGGACAACATCCTTTTCCTTTGGCATGAGGACTGCACCATGCAAATTTCAAGAAGTTCAACAAGGCCAAGTGCAAGGTCCTGCACCTGTGTATGGACAATCCCAAGCAAAAATACAGGCTGGGCAGAGAATAAACTGAGAAAAGCCCTGAGCAAAGGGACTTGGGGGTGTTAGCTGAGGAAAACCTCAGCATCATTTGGCAATATGAGCTTGCAGCCCAGAAAGCCAACCATATGCTGGGTAGATTTAGATAATAGGAAGAATCTGTTCCCTGTGAGCAGGGTGAGACACTGGCATAGGCTGTCCAGAGAAGCTGTGGCTGCCCCATCCCTGGCAGTGTTCATGGCTAGGTTGGACGGGGCTTGGAGCAACTTCCTCTAGTGGAAGGTGTCCCTACTTGTGGCAGGGGGGTGGAACTGGATGAGCCTTAAGGTCCCTTCCAGCCCAACCCAGGCTGTGATTCTATGATTATTCTTTTAATCCTTCTGAAAAACATTGATGAAACTAAGGCTGCTACAGCCTCAAATGTTCAAAATGCAGGAAACTGTCTCCTACCCTCAAGAAAGAAAGGCAGCAGGGGACTACTTTTAAGACATTGGGAGATTTTTGAGTTCTTTTCATACATAGTCCAGATTTTCAGTCTTCTAGGAACTCCAAGATTACATTTGCAAATCTTCCATACAAACATGAAAAATACATTTCATTTAAGAAAGAGTGAAAAGTATCCAAGATACTAATGTAATTACTTTGTCAGGAAGTAAGGCTTTAAAACCATCAAACATCAGAAGAATTTGCAATGTTCAATAGGCAGGTGTGTCAGCAAAACTGTCAGGAAACTGTTTTCTTCCCTGGTTTATAAGTTAAACATATATAAAAGTTCCTTCAGATGAGTGAAACTGCAGAATGGTTGGGATACAAAGCAAATCTCAGTTTTAATCTCAAATTCTTAAAGCTTACATCTGATAACAAAACCCACACTGCAGTAAGTTGCTTACACAAATATGTAAAAATTCAAATGCTCACATCTGACATCAGAGTCTTCCCCAGAACTGCTGACTAACTTCTACATCTCATCCATCAGGAAAAACAAAATAAATCCATCATTTTTACTTAAACTCTATTAAGCACGGAACATTATGTAACTGCAAGTTCTAAAACACAACACATTTAAAGAGCCATGATAGCTCCTTCTAGATGTAATGCCTAACCACAGTGCCTCACCTGCAGATAATCTTCCTGACCCAGTTACAGCTCTATGGAGGCACAGCAGCTTGCTCACTTGCAACATGCACAGAAGCAAACCCTGAAAAGGAGGAAAGACCAACTCAGCTGCAAGCCACAATAAACAGCCTGGTGACAAATACAAAGCACAAACCTGTCCTTAGTCAATATAAAACCTGCAAAGATAAGCAGTAGAAATCAACTTACATCATTATCAAAAGGATCTCTAAAGTTGCAAGACTTCAGAAAAGAAAGGCAAATTTCTCTTTCACTTGGACATCAATCTAAATGTATATGACAGCTGGACCTTCTTATGACCAAATTCAGCATCTGTGTCATTGCTAATCCATAAGGAGCTCATGTCCTTCAAGAAGAAAAGCATGAAAAACTGGAGGAGAAAAGCATTATAGAGGATACATGCTTTTTAACACAACTTTAAAGAAAAGCTGAATAAAGGACAACACATAATGCTTGTAACACTTAAAAAAGTGAATCTACACAGTAGACCACAGGCCCATATAGAAGGTAATGGGTGGAAACTCCCATAACCACCAGACTCTTCGCACCCCAATTACTACCAGAAAAGAGGAAATGAGAACAAGCATTTGGTTGTTAGGCTCAGGAAAGAGACCAATGAAGTCCTGCTACAGAGCAAAGCTGTAAAAAAGAACTTGGCAATAACTGACATGATTGTTTTCAGTTCTGAAATGACACTTCAGCATAAGCAATCATCCTGGTATAAAGCAAGTATCTGCCATCTGAATGAATACCAGGGTTGCCTGCTCAAAGTAGCAGGTACTATACTTACAGTGGTTCAGCTCACAAAAGATGATTACACGCTTTTGGAAACATGTTTTGTACCATCTAGCTCTGAAGTCTCCAGGAAACAAGTTCTTAACTTCCAGTACAAATTTTTCACTTAAAATTGCTGCAGAAAGTTTTCTCTCTTGTCTACTTTTTTTTTACCTATACACATGAAAAGGTTCAAAGTCACGTCATCCCCTACCATCATCACATCATCTGGCAAAAATTAGTATCCCCAGGAAAGGAGGTCTTTTCTGCATGGAGTAGTCTAAGAGAAAAACCAGTTGCAGGAGGCCCTAGTAGTTTATCTCCATCTGAAAGCTTTCCTTACCAAAGCTCTGCTTTACCGTCAGTTTGGGAGGTACTGGACTATCAGTCCAGCTACCAAGGGATGAAATCTAAAAATAAAAAGAGTCTTGAAACCATTTAAAGCAAAATATCCAAAGGCACATTTCAGAAATACGGATCATGGACAGTAATGCCCACATCTCTGTGGCCCTATTCCCTTCCCCATCCCTGATTTTGTGACTGACCTTTTAATTTCCAATAGTTATGCTGTAATCCCAATGAAATCCAGCACACCTTACCACTTACCTAGGAGATGACAGAGAGCACTGCTAAAAGCTATAAAATAAGAATTGATTTTCCTCCTATTTGCAACTCCGTTGCCTGAAAAATGCGTTAATAAAGCTCTGAGCTGCATTAGAATCTACTCTGATGAAAGACAATCTCCAAATGTAAGAGCATTACCACACATTTTGCACTACGGAGTTTTAAAAGCAAAATTACAGAGGATAAACAGTCAGCAAGAAAGTCTCAGTACCAGGAAGCACCTCAAATCTCTAAAGCCACATTTCTGTGTTAGTTGAGAAGATTCTCCATTTCATTTCCTGAGGATCAAATTTTTACATCTTTACTCAGTCCTAATTCAACTCAAACCCATTAGCTGATTAAACAAAGACATAAGACGCAAATCTCTTTAGGCCTTGCAAAATTTTCCGCAGCTCAAACAAGAAAAGACTACTTGTTTCAAAAAGCCTTGCACTAACGCGATTCCCTAAATGACTGAAATGCGGCAGTAGTTAACAAATGCCTTGCTGCAACATTATATGGTAGTCACAAACCAAAATGGACTCTTTCTGACCACTTACATTTAATACCCAAAGAACATGAAACTAAATAAAACACATTTTAAAACAGTTTCTGTTTTGCCAAACTTCATTGGAAGTATTAAAATGAGGAAAACTGCTTGGCCACAGTTAGCTTCTGCTTTTCCCCTCTCACTCAAACTAGTTTTAGTTTTGCTTTTATAACACAATGTTCATGAATTGCCCATGCATATAACGTTCCTTAGATTTCAGTGTAACAGCAATCTACATAATTTTAAATGAGCATCCTCATGCAATTTATTGTAGCATTGCAGTCAATGAGATGACTGACCTGATCCAAAGGAGAAAAATACTTTATTTTCCTTTTCTTTTAATTACACTTAAAAACACATAAGGACATGTATCTGTACACAATACTAGTTTAATTTGCAGCAGAACTAAAACCGAGATGACCCAAGATGACTCTGCTCCACTGCTTTCACCCAAACCGTGATGACCACTACATCCACTAGATCCCTCAGCTCCAGGGTAATTTTGCTTTAAAATCAGTTTCTTCAAATTAAACTCTTTACATATAAAACCTCCTATTAACAGGAATGATTTTGCGTGTGTTATAGCCTTTAAGTTTTGATGCCAGACACAAAACCCGAGAAATTTCCATATTAACCTCACAAATATCAAGTGTAATACTCTAAAAGAAGCTGGACACCAAACAGGTGGAAGTTGCCTCTCTTGAGATTGACTCTGCAGCCGTGTAGCAGCTAGGCCACAGCTCCTGGCAACGCTCTGCAGCCTCAGCTGCACCTTATGATCTGGCACCTGCCTGGAGAAACACCCGCAGTCACCACAGGGTCATGAAAAAACACCAGGAGTTTCCCCACAGGTTGGAGAATGAGATCATTTAAGCTGAAAGCAGGAGAGTAATTACACCTGGCCTGTATGAGTTAAAGAATGATGACAAAGGTCTGCTTTGGATTGCTACAGGAACGCAATGGTGTTTTCTCTTTCATACCACCCTGAAAATGCCCAATCTTGTCTGATCTCGGTTGGCTGCTGGGTCGGGCTTGGTATCACTGGTGAGCAGTTGTATTCTCTTTCCTTGTATTTCCCTGGTCATTATTATTATTGGTGGTAGCAGCAGTAGTTTATGTTATACCTTGGTTACTGGACTGTTCTTACCTCAACCTGTGGGAGTGGCATTCTTTCGATCCTCCTTCCCATCCCTCCGGGAGCTGGGGTAAGAGGGGCCAGTGAGCGAGCAAACTGCGTGGCTGAGCAGACTTAAAGCACGACACCACCCATCCCTGAAACACCTTATTTAACACCAGTGGTTGCAGCACCAAAGGCTTGAAGGAAAGTCCCACTAACTGGAGATGAGAACAGGCTGGGGAGAGGCCCTGGGTGGGACGTGAAAGCCCTATGAAGGGCTCTGGCTTTGGGCACACCAGCACAGGCCACCTCTGAGGTAAATCACGGAGGTAACGCCTGTGCTCACAGGGCTACAGCCTACACAGCTTTGCCCCGTTATTAAAGCTACAGCCATGGCTTTTAAACCAGCAAGTAACACTCCAAACAAAAACCTGGAAGAGAGCGCGTGGCAAAGGAGTGAGGAAACCCGGGTGCCGCTCCCCACCCCGCAGGAGCGCACACCGACGCTTACCGGCCGCGTTCGGGCTCCTCGAGTCTCAGCGACCAAATAAAAACCCAAAACCCACAACAGTAAAAAATCAAATCTCATTTCCTCGTCTCAAACGCGGCACTCACACCGCTCCGGCCGCAGCCTCCCCAGCTCAACCGCGCCAGGGAGCGGCGGTGCCCTTCGGCCCAACCAAAGTACGCGGCGTAGGCACCCGGCCGGGCCTCGGCGGGGGCCGCGGAAGCAAAGACTGAAGCCCTCCGAGGAGCGGCCACCTCCAACCGAACAGGAGCGAGGAAAAAGGAAGGGGCGCGTGGGCGGCGCCGCCGCCTCCCTCAGGGCCTCCGGGGCGGGGCAGCAGCCGCAGCAGGTGAGCGCGGG
>JAOEHX010009559.1:0-14845 GCA_025448015.1 Bolborhynchus lineola | reverse complement strand
AGGACATGGAACTGTTGGAACAAGTCCAGAGGAGGGCCACGAGGATGATCATGGGACTGGAGCACCTCCCGTATGAAAATAGGTTGAGAAAGTTGGGGCTGTTGAGCCTGGAGAGGAGAAGGCTGCGTGGAGACCTCATAGCAGCCTTCCGATATCTGAAGGGGGCCTCTAGGGATGCTGAGGAGGGACTCTTTATTAGGGACTGTAGTGATAGGACAAGAGGTAACAGGTTCAAACTTAAACCAGGGAAAGTTTAGATTGGATATAAGAAAGAAATTCTTTACTGTGAGGGTGGTGAGGCACTGGAATGGGTTGCCCGAGGAAGCTGTGAATGCTCCGTTGCTGGCGGTGTTCAAGGTCAGGTTGGACAGAGGCTTGGGTGGCATGGTTTAGTGGGAGGGGTATTGGAACTAGATGATCTTAAGGTCCTTTCCAACCCTAACTATTCTATGATTCTAAATAAAAATGAATTGGTAGTCATGAACAAATTATCTTTACCTGATGCTACAACTTTTTTCCAATTGTAACTACCTTTGGATCTTTGGTTTTCATAAGCAAAATTAAAGGCTCACTCCTGTGTTGTTCTGTTTCAGAGCCTACCTGAAGCTATTATTTTGAGTTTTTAAGTATTTGAGTTATGCATCAGAAAGCCAGACATATCCCAGCTTTGGTAGGTCAGCTTGAACCTATGTATGTCATCACTATTAGGTGTGTAGATCTATCCTTTTGTGTTATGTAAATGGTATGGGATTTTTAGGGCATGCAACACACTGACCTCAGCTCCCCTTGAACACCACCATGAAGACTAGTGGAAGCAGGGTGAGGGTAGAGTCATGCCCAAAGCCCTCCAGGTAATACCTCACCATCCATACCAGGATCATTTGTAGTTGCACATACCATTCTTGAAACCTTGGCTACCACCTGTGCAATCTGAAACACCAGCCCAGCTGAAGACTAACTCCAATTTTACACAAAAAATTTCTAGTTCTTCTGACCCTAAAGAGAGACTACAGACTTCTTGAATAATTAACTAGAAAATTCTTGGTTTTTAATTAGAGCAGGCAGAGAAAGATTCTATGATTCAGCAGGATGGGACAAAAGCAGCAGGAAGAAAAGCTATCTTTTCCACCCTGTTTTATAGCAAAGGGTGGCTGAACTCTTTGGGCCCTCTCTGTAGGCCTGGATACTTTCTGTAGTCAGAAGACCTCCTCTGTTTCAGTAGGGTTTTAGCTACAGCTTTAGTTTCAGTATGCAAACCCACCATCTTCAAGAGATATTTACGTTTCATACAAGAGTATTCTTCCTGGCAAACTTGCATGCACACCATTGCCCAATCTGCTGAGAAGAGTGGTGCTGGGTATTCCTGATTAGCCAGAGAAGCACACAAGGAAAATTTTGGAAGAGCTTTCTATTTCATATTTGTATTTGCAAATCAGCCAAAAGCTATTAAAATTAGGAAAAACACTTTCAGAAGAAGAACTTATCCATCACACCTTTCCCTTTTCCCCCCAACAACTTCTGTTTAATATTAGCTTCAGTAACAAAAAAGTCATTACAAATTACCCAAGCTACAAAATGGTTTAAATATTAACAAGCATACAAAGCCACCAGGGAAAAAAGCCTGCAGCTCTATAATAATAAAGCAAGACTCAGCGAGATTCCATAATTATTTATTACACAACCCAAGCAACCAGTTAGTGCATTTCTAAGATTACACACCTTTCGTACATAAGGTCTAACCATGCCAGAAATTACATAAGGCTTTTTATAACAAAATCATTTGTCATTAAAAAGACAGAATAAGGGACCATTATGACCAGAGGTGACAGTTCAAGAATTAGCTTACTTAGGATCTGATCCAAAGCCCATCATAGTAATTTGCATACGTTTCAACATGCTTTGGATCAGACATTTAGTATTTTCCATGTGGCAGAATTTCTTTTTGGATTTCTGTGGAACTGGTGTGAAGCTGTGGAGGAAATAAAAACAGGCATTTGTTTCTGTCAGACCTGAGAACTCAGAACTGGCACCAATTTTGGTGGTAGTAACATCTCCTTTAGAGCCTTTGAAAAGAAAAGAAGCCGGTCACCAATTCAGATTCCCAAATATGGGTTCAAATGCTTCCTGGGTATATCAGTTCTGGAAATGTCGACCTATGTAGCCAGCCCTAACAGGAGTTGCAGGCAGTATCCCAAGCAATTCAGATTCAGGTGGATATATCTAGGCCTATGCATTTATTTTTTTTATGTGGAGAAAAATGCAAAACATGTAACTCATAACAGGAAGATGACATCTACAGCATGGAAATAAAGTTCTCAGCTTTAAGCCCAGCCCTATCTATCAGGAAGCCCCTTTAGATAAAAGTGGACACTAGTGAATATCCTGATTAATGTGGAAAGGGTCCAGCTGTTAATTGCCTTTTCTAATAACCCAAGGGCCACTAGATTAAGCTGGTAGGATACAGGTGCTTTGTGTTGCTCCCACCAGAAGTGTCATTGCAACTGAGCAGGGATGCCCCACTGGGCAGACTCCCACAGGATTTTGCTTGGTTTCTGAACTTCTGACTTTGTTGCAGCATTCATATCTCCACCCCGAGGTCTGACAGTCACAGCACTCAAGACTGATCGAACATCCTTGAGCTCTCCAGATTCATAAGTTCTCCTTCAGCCCACAATGTGCTTCATAAGCCCTAAGCCTTGCTTCATCCAAGGACTGACTGCACAGCACTTCTCTGACACACACTCCAAACACAGAAACACTACCTGGCAAATTCATCAGGTCAGCTTCAACAGGGGGCACCTTTCAGTAAAGCATCATTTCTTCTTGTTCAACTGCTTTCTAGATAGTAGAATTCATAATAGCACTGAATAGCCTGGGGCTCCAGCAAAGCAGCAAACTAATTCCTTTTACTCCCACTCAGCAGAGCAGAGACCAGTGGCACAGCAAGGTGGGCTGCATGCCTTGATTTGTGCCCGCACCAGATCTGGGGACTGCATTTACCAAGAACCTGCCTAGGAGCTTACCTCTATAGGGAACTGGGGGTATCCCATCTTCTGATGCCCTGACTTCCAAATCTGACCCAGCAAGTGTGATACTTTAGCCCTGAGCCAAGCAAAGTCACACTGCCATTGAAGAAGAAGAAAAAAAAAAAAAAAAAAAAAAAAAACCAAACAAAAAAACAACCACCAAAAAAACACAAACAAATAAAAAACCACCCACACACCAGTAAAGAGGATATTCTTCTCTTGCTCCTATTCAAATGATTAGTGTGTTAATTTCCCTTTCTTGAGATAGAGTTTTTCATGTTCATCATCACCATGTTTCTGAACATGCTAACCCTTTCCTACAGACTGGGAAGCTCAGATTCAATGCAATTTCTTTTCCATCATCCACCCACACAAAAGGGGAAGCTATGCCTTCAGAAGATATCTGACCCTCATTCTGGTCTTAAGACGCTACATATATGCTTTCAAATGGAAGGAAAAGAATTAGATTCTACTTGGTCACAAAGCTAAACACCTTTTGATCAAAGGGAACAGTTTGATGCTTGTAGAAAAAGGCTACTTCTAAGCCAAGATAGGTTTACCTTCTAACAGGAACATCACCAGCTCTTACACACTGTCTCATAGATCTACATGGTAGGAACAAAAACACTCTTAGAACTGACAAAACACCCACATTATTCTTCCCTCCTATTAGCTTGAACAACACTGACCAAAACTAGTTTCTTCTTAGTCAGAAGCCAGTTTGCTGGCTTTCCCCGATCTCCAGCTTCTACAGCCGGTGATGGGCACACCCATTATGAACAGAACTAAGCAGAGTGCCTGTAGAGGTGTGCGGATAATCAAGGCAACACTGCAACCTGCAGGTGTCTTTTAAGATAACACCGGGACACACCTGGCTGCAGCTCCTGTCTCCACTCCCAGAAGAGAGCACGCTGGCAGTGACAGACTGGAGGATCTTTTGAAGTCACTTTTGTGGGCTAAGTGTTAAGTAGACCAAAAATAATTAACCAGGCTGGGTTCGAGAGTAAAAAGAAATTATGATTTATCCTTCACACACATCACCATTCTCAATAATTGAATACCTTTGTGAAGGCAATTTGTAAAATTATCTCTTTAACCTTGGATGTTTATGTATTTTATGTATACGTAAAATGCTAAAAGCCTCAAGATGACAAACAAATGCACACAGATCCAGCATCATAAGAGGGGAAATAGATGCTTAGAACTGAAAAGGAGCACAGAAGTGGGAACCAAATCGGTTAATACTCATTACCTTCTTTGATCTAGAAGCCAGGTATCTTCTCAAAGAAGTCCCACTAACTAGCCTATTGAGGACTACTTTTTTCAAGTCTATTGTCCCCCTCTATTGCTTTAACATACTCATTTCCTTGGAGGTCAGGTGCTCCACTACCACCATTTTCAAGCTGTTTCAGGTGATCCTCTTCATTTAAATTTCCTCAGAACTTCAGCTTCTTTGTGAGCGCCTGGGAACAAAAGAGCCAGAAATACAATGGCATCTTCTTTTACTGCCTTCTCCACATTCCTACACAGTTAAATATTCTCAGCACTCTCCAAGAATTTGATTAGTTTTGTCATGTTATATTTTTTAATAAAACTCTTACATAGTCCTCCTTTTAAATCCCTCTAGTAGTTACTCAAAGCCAGATTGTTTTATGTCCTCCACTCAGTTTTCTGACCTCCAAGAGACTTCTGGACCTTTTATTACCCAGAAGCGTTCAGTAAACTTGCCACTCATCCCTTCTCCTCTGGAGAAAGTATTTGTACTCTTGGCATGCAGTGCAACTCTTCCCTTATATTTCCTCATCTCTCTTCCAAAGCAATTCATTCTAATACAGCAGTCATACAACCCATCTGCCAGGCCTCTGTGATATGTCTTATATCATAGCTTTGGCTGTGGTCTAAAGCTTTGAATTCTTCTTTTTTTATTGCCATACCCTTATCATTAGTGTAGAATGACATCAAGTGCTCAGCTCACTGCCCTATTACTCTCAGTACTGTTTCTCTGATGGCTTCCACATAGCTTCCCAAGTATCCTTTCCACAGGTGCCAGGATACTCACTTACCTCTGGACTCTTATGACTTGTCCCTTCAAGCCTAGCTCAGAGCAACTCTGTTAGGGCCCTTTGCTCAGCATCATTCCCCTCTGGCATCTATCTGTCCCTGCCTGGTTCTCTGCTTAAAGCATTGACAGAAGTTGTGAATCCCCCAAGCCCCAGACTTATTTCTAGTCTGGGCAGAGTCACAACTGGTTGTGGGACCTCTGAACTGACCTAATTAAAAGCACTCAGAGGAGCACCATTACAGCTCATCTTCCCATGACGGGAACGGAAGTATTTCCAACTGTGGCTTAAGCATCTGCCCTACTACCCAGAACAACAGGGAAGCAGTCTGAAAGCTAGTTCCCTTTACAAGGCAACCACAAATCACCAACAACCCCTCTTAGCATTCTAGCCAGTGCACTCATGGCACCTCCTTCTCCTTATCTTCTGGGATAAGTCCTTCAGAGGTTCCCTGAAAATCACTACTTGTCTTACACCCTCTTCCTCAACTAGTTGTAATTAATAGCATATTAATAAAGAATCACTCAACTTTAACTTCAAGGATACCAAGAACTAAACCATACACTCCAGAACACATGCAACAATGACCTTCAGACATCCATCAAACCACTTTCTGCTAGAGATGATAACTCCTGTTTCTTCCAGATTACCCAGAAGAGATAGGCACAACTCACACTACATCTACTTATTAGCCATCTAGTTCTAAAAACCACAGACAAGCACAACAACCACTCTGCATGCAAGCCATAGAGAGCTCCCCAACATAGCCACAACCACAAATTTTGACCCACCCTTGTTTTTGTGGTTCCCTTAATCAGCAGCATATTGAAAATAACTGTGCTGTTCAGGCTCAGAGCATTTGCATCCACCCTCTTTATGTTTTCTTAGACCAGTCTCTTCAGCACAGCAGGCAGGTGGTGGTCCTCCATGTTTATACAGTGTATGTTTGGGGTGGATGTTAGGTTCTTAGTCCCTATTGTAGTTCCTAATGTTATAGCATCTTTCTTGCACTCTTCCAATTCAGGCACAATTAAAAGTTGATGTGATAGGCATTAGTTATAAGGAATTGCTACTACTTTGCCACATACTCTATTTCTTCAGCATGTAGATGGATCCCTTGAACTACTTGGTGCTCACCACATTGATCCTGGGTGGCTCCTAGCTGGGTACCAGGCATACACAGAAGAATGGAAAGAATATGAAGCCATAACAAAAAGACAAAATTATGTGAACCTCATAAGCTTAATTTATTACACATTTTTCAATACTACAGTAAGAGTTCCTTAACTTTCTGTATCCTTGAGGCAGACATAGAAATTTTGAAAATTCCTATGATATTTCAGCCTCTCCAAAACTAATTCCTGACTTTGCTGCCCCACACACCTATTGTCTTTATTACATATAATGCTTGGGTCACAATCCCAAGTAAGTGAACTTGTAATGTGGGTTTTCTAATGTTATCCTTAGGGCACAAAAGGAAACGGGCAAGGAGTATTATGTGTGCATTCTATATTTTGAAGATGGAACAGGAGCCAAAGTTAAGATTGAGGTTGAATATTGAACTTAAGAAGAGCACAAAGCCATACAAAAGTCATTCCCTGCAACTAGGGCTTTTTTATGGTTATTACTACTTTAGAAGTTAAAAATTATTTTTGGGGTAGGTTCTTTCTTGTTTCTAGTAGTCAGACCAAAACTGTTGACATTAGTGGAAAGTTTCCAGTTTAAAATATGAGTTGGGCAGATCTTTGATGGGTATATTTTTATTGAGAAAACATAAAGAAAATAAAAAAACAAAACATGTGAAACCACTGAAATTATTTCAGTGGAAGTATACTGGGGTAAATAAGAATAAAGTAGTTCTCAATCAAGACCCAAAATTGCTCTCAGTAACTGAAATGCACTCTTTCAAAAGGGCTTTTTTGCTGGCCTAGGAAGAAGAACAGAATCTAACACTCAGTCCTGCACTTGATGATAAAAACCTCTTCAAACCCAGAGCAGCAGAAAAGAACAAAGATACTGCCTTCCTTCTGACAGTGTAACTCTGGTACCTTAAAACATCCATTCAAATGCATAGCGTAGTTAAACCACAACAGTTAGCTAGTTAGAAACAAGCCCTGTGCAGAAGGACTCACAGTCCAAATAGGTAAGATAAAAGACAATAAAAGAAAATCAGTCTTATTATCCACATTTTATGGGTAGGAAATTGACCTCTGAAGAAATTAAGTGCCTTGCTCAAAGCCATACAGGAAATCAGTGTCGGAGGAAACAAATGCAAACCTGAGTGTCACGGTAGTTCCTTCCTCCCGATACAATTTTGACCATCAGGGCTGCTTTCAATTAACTCTTTTATTGAGGACATCTCTTTCTAGCTATGCTTTCATTTATTTATTTATTTACTGTGTATCCCACATGGTGGACCTGTAGAATTACGAGTGTCTCCAGCCAGTTTCTTTATTGTGTTTTATGAACCTTAATGAGCCCCCCCTGAAAGCTGAAATGCCTACATCTAGGGGGAAGGGAGTACAGAAGCAGAAATAGCAGCATTGTGTGCAGCTTTTAGTGTGCGGTCCAGGTTCATGGAGTGGTGTGTAAACAATCCACTTTGCCACGTTTAAGGACAGGCACAATTTTAGGAAATCCAAACACCCTGTTAGCCTACTGACCTCTAGATAACCTACTTCAACAACAATGAAACCTACAGTATGCTGGGGAGGAGGAGGGGCAATGCTAGGAAGATGCTTTGCTGCTATAGGAAACGGGCCAAGCAAAACTCACTTGTCATTTTTGATGTTTGTTTGATGATTCTGTAAAAGGAGAGGAGTATCAGCTTGCTAGAAAGTCGGTTGCCTGACAGAGATTTGTAGTGAATTTTGCAGCTCCATAGGAGCCCAGGCATTAACTGTGAGACATGGTGCTGCCTACACTTGTCTTGATCCTCTCACATGAGAATTCTGCTTTTCCACAGACCTGAGTGAAATGGAATCCAAAGAGAAAGTGGCTCTGCACTGTCCACAGCATCTCAACCCAAAGGCCCAAAGGGAGTGTTCAGATAGAACCCTTTTGCCTTAGATACATAGCCTGTAAGTAAGATTCATGTATTTCATAGGTAAGAAGTACAGTAATTCAGACAAGGGGAGACCCAGGGACATAGAAGAATATACAGAATGGAAAATTAGGGGGACACTAGTGTTAAAAACAGAGGTGGGGGTGTTTGCATGGCTGCTTGACAGCATCACACATTCAGTAAGCAGATGTCTGTACAAAAACCTTCAAAGGCAAACTGAAGGAACAAACCCATTCACCTTACCAAAGTTTCTTTTTTTTTAGTCTTAGTCTTAGTTTCAGTCTTAGTCTTATTTCTTATCCTGGTGCACAGTGAAGTGTTGGTCATGCTGTCACTAAATTCTTTCTGAGCAGGAAGGGCTGTGAGAAGTTATGCAGTAAGGACATGCCACTATTTGCACTTTTCACCTAGGCATGCAGTCTGCTTCAGAAAATACTTACAGCCTATGATTAGCAACCAGCATATATTGAAGTGCTTTCTTGACTAATTCAAGCATCCCCATCAGCTGAGCTAGCCTGCTGCCAGAAATGCACTGACGTTCAAAAGGAAATCACATGTACAACAGTATTTTATCTAGTTTGATATGTACATATTCTGAAAGCCTGGCTTTGCTGTGCACCACACTGTGGAAATGCAGAGGACAAAGACCATTATAGCTTCATCAGCTTTGTGGTGTTGCACATGCAAACCAAGAATGGCATTGTTAGGTGGCCTAAACACAACAGTGGGTGAAAAGAAACACAAGCAGGCTACAAAGAGCAGTTTCATTGCAAGATTATCTCTGGCTATATCTCTTAAACCCTCTGAAAAAATCATTTGACTCTTTCTCCTCCCAGTCCTCAGTTGTAACATACTGGAGCTTTGTTGAACCCAGCACTTGTACAAATAAAATCAGCACACATGCATCATGCAGGAAGAGCAACAGCCATGACTACAGTATTGTAAGAGCAAGAAATCTTGTTCTTTATCACCTTGTTACATTGGTCCTGCAAGCCTACCCATAAAAAATGCCTTTTAACAATACTTAATATCCAATATGTCTGCAGCAAAAACCATTTTCCATGTAATCTGACTGTATCAAATCCATATACACTGCAGAAAGAATGACTTGGAATGCGAAGAAAGAAGAAACATTGAGCTCTAGGAAAACTCAAAGGAACATTTTATTGTAGCATTTATAATAGAAAGTTGGGGGGTTTAGTTTCGCCTCAAGGTGTAACTTGCTAGTAAAAGTTCTGGAAAACCTGCTGTGTGTAAGAACCCTGGCCTATGATGTCAGAATTCATTATGCACACAGGGGCTATTTACAGCCTTGTAAAGTTGTAGACAAGGAAATTGTTGCTGAAATATAGTTTCAAAAGTTTAAAGGTAATCATTCAAGTGATGTATACACCTCAGCTATTGAACAGACCTTTTAACCAGTTCTGTCTAAACTGAAAAATATTGAATGGCTTGAGTTGCAAGCATCCACCCATGTTTCTTCATATGTGTTGGGTATAAAATTATATATATATACACACAGGTAACTGTGGGATCTTTATTTTTATTCAAGAGTTATTTGGGTAAACCTATAAATTAATTATATGCATAAGGTGTTCAGAAGTAAGACAAATGAAACAATTTTCACCACCCTGTTTTCATTCCCCATTTATTCACTCGAAAAAGAAGAGTAAAAAAAAAGGAAGAAACTCAAGAAAAAAGAGAGAGAGCAAAGAACTACACATAGGAACAAGCAAACAAACAAAAGTATTTTCAGCTTCCTAAATCTAAAGATATTTTATGAAAAATGCTTAAAAATCAGTTAAGATGTGTATTTTTCATCAGAGCAACAGCTGTAGATGCATGAAGCTTCATATATGTTCAATCAAACTTTGAGGTAAAAGCACTGCAGATTTTGACGGGTCAGGAGAGGCTGCAAGAACCCCCTGAGAAAGCACTTACTCTGGGTCACACAACTGTGACTGGCACCACTGTATTTAAAATCGGAGGGGAAAAAATGTTGATAGTACAGTGTGCTGTGTTTCAGTCGGTCGCTACATGCTGTTTTATTCTTTGCCTTGAAGCATTTTAATTGCTGCTATAGTGATCATTCTATAGCTCTGAAAAGGCTTTGTGACCAGATGTTATTTGTCATTTGTCCCACAGTAGCTGGCAATAATATAATTACAGAAATACAGAAAAATGTGCTCAGCACTGGGGATTAAAAGCCAATCCAAGCATTTTCCTACTGAATTGTTTTTTCAAATATTCCTTCTCACAGCAGTCCAAATGATTTTCTAGCTCTGGCTGAGTTAACTTCCTAAGCATTCCACTTGTATTTATTTTTTCAAATGCACTTGTCAGCTACTTCAAACTCCACCCCAGCTCCTGACATCAAGGCCAATCGAACACCCTCTCATTGTGGTTTCATAGGGAACCAGCTCATGGCCGCAGAAATGGACTGCACCCAATGGCAGGAGCCCAAAAATAACTGCACCACTTCCACTTTTTTCAATGCTTCTTCATTGTTCCAACAGCACTGAGATATTACTACTGATTAATGCTGCTATGTAAATAACATGCAAAACGGGGAAAGCTTTAGGGGAGTTTTTAGTCCTGCTTTTACTCGTGTTAGCAGTAGTATTTCCATTGGTTTCAATAAGCTCTGTATACCAGACTAGCACTAATGCAACTTCATTAACTTAGCTGAATTACTGCTTGTTTATAGCAGTGGAAGTGAGTGGAAAATCAAGGACAACAGAATAAGAAATAATTCTATTACCCTGCCCAGCAAGATTGTTTGGGATTTAGAGCAGAGGTTTAGTTTTAGCACTGGCTTCTCTGGTAAGCTTTTACACCTTTCCTTGCTCTGAACAGCTATTTTGGTGAGTTCACTTTTCTCTGACTTTCAGCTCTCTTCCCTCCTTCTGCTGCTGGGCTTGCTTCCTCACCAGATCTAGCTATATCTGCTTGATCTAGCCTTACTAGATAAAGCAGACAACTTGTCAGCAATACAGGGCACATAATGGTCCACTCAAATGACAACTGATAATGTATGTCAAGATTGCAAAAGTCCTTCAAATATAAGAATTTCTTTGTGCCATTATGACATGCATTAGAAGCCCAAAAGACAGCAGTATGTTTGGGGAAGGTGGTCAACTACACAAGTCAGGCAAGTTTCACATCGCATTGAAGACATCACCCATTCACCTATATAGAAAATACTTACCATGCCATATCCTGTTCATCTAAAGCAGAGATCACCAATGCATCCAGTCTCCCAGCACAAATGCAGTTACATTGGACCCACCTCATGCCATTATTAATGACATTTTCAAAATGGGTTGGCTGAGACTTAACCTCTGTGTTGGTCACTCTGACATCATTCAGTGACCCACAGGATACTCCAAATGCAACTCCACTGCCACTGAAGGAAAGACAACTTGTATGGACCTTAATGGAAATAGAACGAGCTTCAGGTGAAGGAAACACCAGGGCAAGAAAAGTAATTGTACATGCGACTAGTTTCTTTAACACATAGCTAGCCAGGCTGCACTGCCCTTACTAGTGAGTTTATGTAAATGTTTTAGGTATATTCTATATTTATGAATATATATGTTTTAGGTATGTGCTATATGTATGAAAATACACAGGTAAAGGTTGTACTTATATGTACATATATGTAAACATGTATATCTACATCAATATATATAAAACAGTTTATGGTTTTCCATCTAGGATCTATGTAATTGATAAAAAGTCTGTTGTTCCTAACTTTCATCTGGGAATGTGCCACTTCACAGGGCTAGATCCAGCCTCCAAGAAAAAATAACCTTAGAATAAAACTAGAGACAGACTGAAAAGAAAAACAGCCATTGAGACATAATCTGGATGTGCACAAATATCACCACTAGTTATTTTTACAGCCAAATGTCCCAGTGAGATGCACTGGCCAGAGTACTCCAAGTGCTCAAACTTTTAAAGGCAATGGCATGTCTCCACCCGCCTGATTCATATTTCCACATGAAGCTCAGAGACTTGAACGTGCTACTTCCTCTGAGCCAAATTTCCCTCTGGATCCACATTGCAGATATTGACAGTTGGAATAAGTTATTCTCTGGAGAATAAATTAGTTACTGGCGGGACAACTTTGGCAGCAGCTAAATCTTCCAATCAGTTGCTCCACTAGCATTCTTTTAACCTGGGGAAAAGGGCACATGCTCATGGGTCTAGCATTTCTCAGAGTGAGATTCAATTTGCGAGGGCAGAAGATGTTGTATTTTTTGTTAAACAGATATGCTCCTGCTCCATTAAGGCCTACTGGGTTGGGGAGCTTTTTTGTTATTGTTTTGTTTTGTTTGGGGTTGGGTGGTTTTTTTTCCTCTTTTTTGTGAGAGCAGGAGGAGCAGGAGAGCAAAAAGCCTAATTCAAATAACAGCAGGATTTGAATAACTGCACGTGGGACATTGTATCCCCTGTACCACGTGGAGCAGCAGAGCTGTACTGCCTTACTCACAGGAAGTCACTGCCTCACCCATAGGAAGTCACTGCCTCTCACCCATTCTGTGGCTGCTGTTTCATTTCTTTCTCTGCTCTCTCTCATATGTCTTCAAAGCCTCCAAGCTGGTGTGTCTCATTTGTTGAGGTAAACAGAGGCATGATTAGCCATAAGAGTTGTAGGCTACCCACTAGATGGGCCTCTGACACTTTAGCTAATGTCTTACCAGAATGCAGGAAACGAAGCCCCTACCCCATGAAGGAGCACACTATGATTCCCATAGCAGAGCCTCTGGTAAAGGGCAGGCAGGACAGAGGTCTGGTTGCATGTGCAGACTGCATCAGAGACACCCAATGTCCCCCACTGGATATTATCTGTCGCACTGTAAAAGCATCTGTAGATCCCTGCTGCATATCAGAGTGTATGTCCTTAGACACAGCATGAGATACCCAATGTCCCCCACTGAGTATTATTTGTTGCACTGTAAAAGCATCTGTAGATCCCTGCTGCATTACAGAGTGTATGTCCTTAGACACAGCTTTGGAAGTGCTGAGATCTGCTGACCAGGCCCTCTTCCCACACCTCTGGCCAAATCCCCATGCCATGCCTAACATTCCCTTGGTCAGTATGCCTATGGGTGCCCACCTTGCTGCTTTCGTCTGACTCCACAGCAGCTCCATTCTGATGCAGACCCTGCTTTACTTCTGGGAAGGTCTGCCTTCATCCTCTCAGTCTCCATCAGCAGCCTTCAATCAGTAATAAAGGGAGAAACACTTGCAGAGAGAAGCCCATATCTAGCCCAGCTCCACACACTGGGAACTTACCATTGCATCCACACAGCATCATTTCCCAAACCAGGGGACACCTTCATGGGCCCCTTTGTAGGCCAGTGGCCTGAAAACCCAGACCACAGGCACTGCCACTGAGGTGCCCACCTACACCAGCTTTGCTGCAAGTGGTGGGCAAGGACAGGTCGCAGAAGGAGAGCGTTCAAGGCAGCCCACCTGCTAATAATGTGCTACTGTAGTACTTTCCTTGAGTACACCACATGTAGTGACTCAAGGAAAGACAAGCATCTTCACATGCAATAGCAAAGAAAGGACAGTGTTGTCCAAGGGGGAAGAAAGTGGAAATCTTTTTTTTTTATGAAGAATAACAGGACAAGGGTCAAAAAGGGAAAAGAAAGGGAAAATTATCCCTTAAACCCGTTTTCTTCTGGGTTTGTTTGCTTGTTTTGGAGGTAATTTGCATTTATGTTTTTCTGGAGACCGATAATCAAGGAAGCAAAAGAGATTTAACAATATCCGACACTTGAAGAGATCCTTTTCTTTGTATGTACATACAGCTTTAAAGGCGGTTTAATTGTGCTCAAGAGGTGTAAAACGCCTTCGTTACTGCTTCGATCTGGACATCTATTCTGCCTCTTCCCTCTTGCCTTTCAGAAGGCTTTTCGCACCCGAGCGGCCGCAAGTGTTTTCCCCTTCCAGGAAGCCCCAACGAGAGGCTGCACCGAGGAGGTCTCGGGAGAGAAGCAGCCTGCGCCCCGGAGTGCCTGGCACCAGGGAACCTCTTTCGGCGGTGAGAGAAGGAGCCTCTGGGTCACAGAAACACTATTCACCGCGCAGCCCCAGAGCAAGAAGATTATGCTGGGCCATGTGACCTGAACCCTCTAACAAATCTTGCTCTTCCTTTCCCTTCGGTCCGAACAATAAAACCCCTCTCCTCGAAGTTTTAATAACGTAAGTGTGATGTCAGCCTCGCTTTTAAAAGGCATCGCAGGTCTTTATAAACAGAGAATATTACCCTGCCCTGGGACAAATCCGAGGCGAGAGTTTTCGCTTCTGGAGAGACTGGGGGACGTTTAAACCCCGCCTGACTACGAGGAGGGCCGTGATTGAAGAGGGGGTCCTCAGGGCCACCGCGCCACAGCTCGTTGCCCCTTTCCGCCTGTCAATCCGGGAATTTATTTTCGTGTCAAGAAGCAGGCATGGCTGGCGTTATCGGCAGGGATGACACAAGAGACAAACAAGGGTGCCTTTGAAATGGCCGGGGTTGGAGGTGTCCCCCTTCTTCCCCTCCTTGCAGTGAAATAATTCATCTGAGAAGGGAGGAGGGGACCGAAAATAACCCCCGATATAGATATATTTTTAAAACTGACCACCTCAGGAAACTAGGGAAAGGTGCACAGGGGGGAGGAAGGTGGGGCAGGGGCTCTTGG
>JAOEHX010009556.1:0-59606 GCA_025448015.1 Bolborhynchus lineola | reverse complement strand
TGGCTCCATCCTCCTCTCAGGCAGTTGTAGGCAGCGATCAGGTCCCCCTGAGCCTTCTCTTCTCCATCTGAACCCCCAGGTCCCTCAGCCGTTCCCATCACACTGTGCTCCAGGCCCTGCATCAGCTCCGGTGCCCTTCTCTGGCCCCATCCAACACCTCAATGTCTCTCTTGCAGTGAGGGGCCAGAGCTGAACACAGGATTCGAGGTGCAGCCTCACTTGTGCCCAGTGCAGGGGGATCATGGAAGGATGCACGCATGTAGATTTTGATGTTCTTATTGTTTATATGGCATGAGTGAATCACAACCTCTTTGGCTTGCTCCTACATAATTCAGACCAATCAGTGCTCCTCCTAATGCAACACGCTCTTAACTTCACTGAGCCCTAAGGCATGGAATTCAAATTCTGTTCTGCTGCTGTGAAAATGAATGGGGTGACAGTGACAAGAGCAAGAAGGAGCTTTAAAGAGAGAGAAGCCAAAGAGAAAGAAAGATAGTTGAAAGAAGGAAGAAGACAGGGAGAGGAGAAGATACAGAGCCGCAAAGTGGTTTATAACAGAAGGACTGTAATGTATTTTGACACTAATCATGTATTATTCATTCAGAACAAAAATAAACCTTATTAACCAGGAAAAACAGATCTCCCGTCTCCAGCCCACGTTGTGACAAGTGAGTAGCAGTGCTCAGGATCCTGACAGCCAGAGGCCCTGCTCAGTGCTGCATCCTGCGCTGTGGTCCTCACCCTGCGGAGCAGCACCCGCGGGTGCCGGGGCCGGAGCAGCGTGAGGAATCACTGGTGTTAGTCACTAAAGGGAAGATGATTTGGCTGTTGGTGGCCAGGTAATGCCCTTGTATCATGTCCATGCCCTTTCTCTCTTAGTCTCTCTTCATTCTTTCCAGGCCATAAACAGCCAGGTCGCTCAGTCTGCTGCTGGCACCACGGTGATGGGCCCTGTGGTAGCAGCATTCCAAAGCCCAGAGGAAAATCAGACAGACTCAGGGCTCAGCAGGAGGGAACAGCAACAGCCGGTGTGAAAACTGAGCCAGAGAAGATGGAGGCACAATGGTCCCACCACGAGGGGATTTGGGATTTGGGAAGCAGCAGGGTGATGCCTTTGGACAGAGGGTGCCGCTCTGCTGAGGTATGGAGACCCCCAGTACCAGCCTGCTCGTACAACACATGAGATGGAGCTCAGCTCCCGGTGTCAAACGAGCCCTCCCTACCTGCTGGCAAGATTTAGAGTGGATTTTAAAGCATTATTACTGACTTACAAAGCTTTAAAGAATATTGGGCTCTGCACATCTTCCAAATCTACTTCCTTTTAATATCCCTGGTCAGGCTTTAAGGTCTAAGCCTGGAGATTTATGGGGCTGTCCTCTCCATACCTCAGTCACGTGTGGCTTGTGATTCCAGTGTTTATATTCCCGGTATTTGCAGCAGGTTCTCCATCACGCTTTGGGGTTTTACTTCACCATGAAAAGCAAATTCATTTTCCTTTTTGCTGCCATAAGAAGATTCCTGGAGGCAGGAACGAGAGCGAGCAGCGTGTGGTGAACAAGCGGTGCTGATGGAGTCGTGCCCAGCGCAGGCAGGACAACGTGCTGTGGGAAGCAACAAATTACAAATAGAGGTATTCAGTCTCTGGAAAGCTTACACATCCAATTCCCCTGCCAGAGCTGCAGGGGAAGGAATTAGAACAATAATTATCAATTTGTTCTTTGTATCCAAGGGCAATTTTTAGCACTTAGAGGATAGAGTTGTTGCTGATTTCTCTATTTCCCCCTGCTCTTTTTAATCCTGATTAGCAAAATGTACACTGCTGCTGGAAATGAACTATTTCTCTCCGTTTCCTCAGAAGAGGTCTTTGGTGCCTTTTGCTTACGTCAGAGCCAGGTTGGAAACAGAGAGTTTGCCCATAGAGAAAGCTGCAGGAGATTCTCTCTGCCTCATGACCCATCCCACTGCGCTCCCTCCACGTCTGTGCAAAAGGCAGTGCTCCTGCTTTCTCCTCCCTGGAGCAGGCAAGGATAACAGCGAAGGATGCTCAGGGTCTGGCATATGAAAAGCAGCTTTGCCTGGAGCCTGCTGTTACCAAACACTTTCCAGCAGCACATAGTGCTGTCCATGGGGTGGTTAATAGCAGGGTGTAGAAGAGAGGAGCCCCCAGCACTCGGTACCCCTGGCCCAGCTCTGCCATCCCCATGCAGGACATTCTCTCCTCGCTGCCGTGCTCACCGGCCTCCTATTCCACCTTCCTGCCACAAACTTCCCACTGCACAGCATATTCCCAGCGCGTTGTGTCATTATCAATTCCATTTCCTGTTAATATCCCCCATCATAAACCACAGCGACAATAATGAGGCCCTTTATGTTTGTTGATCTATGGGAAATTCCAGACTGGCATTTATTTATTCAGCAGCATAATGGTAATTCAATATTGTAGCTATGTAAATGAAGGGTTGGGTTTTGTTCTTCTGGCTGGGAGCTGAGCATAATGTGACTTCCCAAAGCAGAGTTGCTCCTGAGCAGAGGAATGAGGGCAGGGACCCCTTCCACTGGAGCAGGGTGCTTCAAGCCCCTGTGTCCAACCTGGCCTTGGGCACTGCCAGGGATGCGGCAGCCACAGCTTCTCTGGGCACCCTGTGCCAGTGCTCAGCACCCTCCTCACAGGGAAGGACTTGTGCCTAAGTGCTCCTCTCAGTCTCCCCTCTGGCAGGTTAAAGCCATCCCCCTTGTCCTGTCCCTACATTCCTTTGTGAAACATCCCTCTCCAGCTCTGTTTCAGACTCTAGTCTAGTCCTTAGTGCCCTGCAGCCATCTGCTCCCAACAGGCTCTAATTCATAGATAATGAACACCTTCTTACAGTTATTATTTGAATACATCAGCTTCTGCTTGACCTCTCTGGGCAACTTCTTGATGGATATTCAACCTCTTTCATAAATGGAGCTTATCCTTTAGCTCGCAGGAAGGATGAAACATTAACAAGGAATATAAAATGCAACTCAGCCTCTTCCTGAGCAGACTTATCCCTCACCAGGGCTGGATGTGCTGGTGTTCCCACAGGAGTACAGCATGGAGCTGCTCTGCTCAGTGTGAGGATCCTGTGGCTGGCTTGGATGGGTGAAGGCAGCATCACCCAGTACATCCCCTCTTGCCTGAGTCAGTGGCTACAGCAGGGCTGCTCCATTGCTGGTGCTGAGCTTTCCTTGCTTCTCTCTTCCTTATGGGTTGTTTTTAAAGCATGGAGAGGGTAAAGATGCCCAAGCTGGCATGGGAAGCCTCTTGGAATAAGCCACATTATTAAAAATGCTCAGTTTAATTCAGATTGAAAACTGCATTAAAGTAGCAGGTTTTCCCTTCCATAATTGAGTTATACCTACGGCACTGAAGTCAAAATGATTTTCATCACCGGCAGTGTTCGGTGATCTCTGCAATATTCCCGGCATCAATGCGGGCTCTGAGAAACATCAATTGGAGGCGCTGCTCCCTCGTCCCCCATTGCCCCCGAAGGCTGGGAGCTTCGGGGGGAGCTGGGGCTCACCAGCACCTCCCAACCTGCTCCCTGCGTCCTCCTCGAGCTCCTGCGGTGCCCCCCGCCGCCCTCAGCAGCCTGGGATGCTCGCATGGGATCGGCCTCAAGGGCTGAGCTTACAGCCGGAAGAGAAACACCTCAGCCCCCGCCACCGGGAGCCGGGTGCGGAGCTGGGACTGGATCACATTCCCAATGGACTCTTCCGGAAAGCACAGCTTCAGTTTTGCCTCTCCTGTGTGTATTTGATGCCTGGATGTACAGTGTGGACCCGCACAAAAACAGAGCACCCCTCAGCCCATGACAAAAGCCAGACTCTCTTTCACTCTGACATCAGATAACCTTGACAAATTCTCTTATTAAATTTAATATCATGGCTCAATCACAGTAAGAACTTGAGGAGGTGAATTATTAAAACGAAGAATCGCTTTGTAGGGTTTATGGCCATTGTGCTCCCTAAATTAAACAGGTAGGTGCTGTTATTTAAATGGAAAGAATACTCCTGCTGTCCCTAAGGGCACGTGGATCCCGTGGGCTCCAGCCAGAGATCTCCGATAGCAGAAATCACTGCTCTCCTCACACACAAGCCAAGCAGCGCCCTGTTCTCCTAAGCCATGAATTACACCATGGGGTGATGCAGCACGTATCGGGGGTGTTCCTCACCCCGGGATGGCACAGGAGGGTCCCCACAGATCTGGACGCTCCCCATGTCCCAGGGGATGTGCTGGCTCCCGGGGGACATGGAGCTTGCAGATGCTGGGAGGTGACAGCACCCTGGGCTTAAAAGCTTACCAGCTGAGTGTAGATACACAGAGGACTTGAGGGCAGAGGCAGTAATTCCTCCACCCAAGAGACTTCAAAATGGGGTTGAATCTTTTCCAGGCTTATTCCAGTGTTTGACAATCCAGAACACAAAGTTTTGGCTTTTTTCTTTTCACTTTGTAAAAAGGCATAAACTAACTTAGATTTTAGGGTCAGCAAGCAAAGAAGTACCCAGGATCTGATGGATGCTGCATGCAGCTGACTTTGGTGGCGCAAACCACCAGCCCTGGGGGACAGCAGGAGACAGGGACATGGTGCACGGCCACCCTGAAAGAAACACCACTGGAATTCAGGGAGCCTGTGGAAATACAGCTCCGTAGGTTCAGATCCTGGCATCTTTCTGTGGGTTTTTTTCTCCTTAGATTTCAGGGAAAGACAATTAGAAGGGATAAAATCAAATGTGTTTTCAAAGAAGGCACTATTAGGAGCACGTAGTGCTGCCTTGTCAACATGAGCTGCGAGAGACCAGTGGGGTTCAGGGTGGATTATGTGTTTAGAGAGATAAAGAACAAATCCAAAGCTACACTTCTGCACAAGGGAAAACCTGCCAGGGTATCAGTATGTGAGGCAGGATGCTGAGGGGCAGGCAGGGAATCATAATCACCTGCTGCTGCCTTCCCTGAAACTTTGTCTGCGACATCAGTGATGGGTTATTCTTGGAGAGGAGACACTGGATGTGAAGGGCACACTTCAGCCTTGGCTGCCCCGTGGGGAGGCAGAGCTCAGGGCATGGGATCTGTTCCCAGCATCTTTGCAGCTCAGGAGACATGGGTGATCTCATGAGAAATAAGGACCAGCCCAGCTGCTGGAGCCTCCAGATTCCAGATGACTTCATCAAAGCCAACTGCTGCATTCCTCACCCATCACCAATCTTCTCTGTATCCTCAAACCCAGCGTTAAACTGCCAGGCTGCAGCTCTTTTCCTCCCACCTCTTCCTCTGTGTTGGTTCTTGCCATCGCAGGCTGTCAGCCCTCCCGCCTGCCGCTCCTGGGCAGTGATGGATGAGCATTCCCGCGGAGCACCTCCGGCTGGAGGCAGAGCTGCCGTGATGGATGATGCGCTTGGCGCAGGTTTTCCTGTAGCACCGGGCTGGGGGGAGCTCTGCAGGAGGCTGGAGCTGTGCGAGGAGCTCATGTCTAAGGCATGTTTTGGTCAGTGCTCGCAGGGGGCCCAGTGCTGCATGTGGTGCTCATGGGTGGCAGCAGCCACCTGCAGCAGCTCCGACCCAGAGCCGCTTTCCTGAAGCTCTTTGTCTCCTTGGGTGCAGCCTCACAGTCATAATGCTTGGGCTGAAACATGAAGGGAGCCATGGCCATGGGTAGCATCACCCCTTGGTGCTCCCATGGGATGGCAGGAGGAGGCCAGGCAAGGGTGGGAGAGCCCACACTGAGGTTTGCCACATGCTTTGGATAGATACTGACCCCAAAGCTTGGCTGCCCTCCACCAGGCTGTGAAGGAAACAGCCATCCCCAGGAAATGTTGTTGTTATATTGACTCCTCTGTTCCTTTGGCACCTGAAATGAATTCTGTGCTTGTTTGGCCCATGCTGGGTTTTAGCCTGGACTAACAGCAAGTCTTTGCCAACCCCAGGCAGTTTAATAGGGAAAGCATTTGATTAAAAACTTTAATAGCTCCAGAATGATGGAGCAGCTTCTGTCCACATTATATCAACTTCCTGGCGCTCAGATTTATATGCAGTGTAAACTCCCTCTATATGAAAACATTTGTTTCCTTTCCCCCATCCACAGCAGCGCAGAATCCTCTTCTTCATTCGCAGCCACTGGTTTAATCACACATTTTCCCGCAGCTGCCACATGTGCAGCAGCAGGTTCCAGCTGCAGGTATCTCCAGGAATAGAAGGGAATGCTGTGTCAGTGCAGCAGCAGGTTCCAGCTGCAGGTATCTCCAGGAATAGAAGGGAATGCTGTGTCAGTGGCTGTGCACGTGGGGTCTGTGGCACAGTTTTCCAAGGAACCTCAAGAAGCGGCTTTCCAGTGGAAAAGCTACCGGGGGGTCCTGTGCCATCACTAATTTCTCCCTGTGGCCAGTCCAGCTCCCACATCCAGGCTCGGCTGAGGGATATCCTATTGAGTTACACATCCATGCCCCTCTCAGGAGCACTTTGTATAGGAGCCTAAATAAACTCTTGCCACTGTCAGACCCCATAAATCCCCATTACCATTTGCCTCAACCAATCTGCCCAAGGTCTCTCCTCTCCCAAAGTGGCCATAACTCTTCTCCAGGGTAAAGGAGTGAATTGTGTCTTATAGCTGATGGATACATTCATTCCTCAGCCTTCTGTTTTTAGGCAAATGTGGTTGCTTCGTAGCAGAGGGACAACCTGTGCCTGGCACCTGAAGCAAAGAGCTGGCATTCTCTCATAGATAGTTGGCCAGGCTCAGTGAAGGGCTGAGGGACGGACTGAAGAGCAGGAAAGAAGGGGATGCCCAAGGAAGGACATTCTGGCAGCCAACATCTCTCAGCATCGAAGGGCAGCAGCGGACATCTCCTCCACTCGTGGTTTAATTTCACATTGCTCTTAATCCTCTTACTCCTGTGGACTTTGCAGGGGTGGATTTGGGGCTGTTTGGAGCTATAGCATCATGCCAGGCAGGATCGTGGGCTTTAGGCTCTGCTGTGGGACTTAACAGAGGGTTTTGTCACTCCGGGGGAAGGAGAAGTCCCCCCAGATCACGGTGCAGTGGGCTGGGAGGATGCTGCCAGTGGCGGCTGGCTCGGGGGTGTGCGGGGGCCAGGCACAGAACCATAAATACCCAGTCCATGCACATGTCATACAGTGAAAGGGAATTGCCAATTATCTTCAGCAGCACTTTATTAGTGAAGAACAGTTTGTTCTTATGCTCTTCTGACTGTCTGCCTTTTTTTAGATGAGAAACCACATGAAATACACTGTAAAATACCTAAGGTTCCCGTTTGGGATAATCATTCATAGTCTGTGTTCCCAAATTCACATTTTGTTAAAAAGGAGGGGAAAGAGAAGTGGAGATTTGGGTAATTGATGACACTGTGCTGTTCCTCCCAGGCTGTCCTGGTGCTGGTGGATGCTGCATGCATTCAGCAGTCGGGTTGCAGACTGTTCCAGCTGCATTAGGCTTTTCAAATCTGAAGAACAATTAGGAAAACATATAAACCCACTTCTGAGAGCTGGAGGGAAGCACCATATCCCAGGAACGGAACTGCATTTATACCTGTTTTGATATATTAGCCAATTAAAGATTGCCAACAGAACCAGGAAATTTGCATCAGAATGTCCTTTCCGTCGTGATAAACTGGAGTCTCCTCCCTATGCTCTACCTGGAAGACAACTTCGTTTCATTTATAGTTAGACTTTGTCGCTCTGTGTGGCTTAAAGCTTTCATCACCCGAGGACAGGAAACGTGGTTGTGTCTCCTAAGAAGATTTTACAGCATGCTGGTGCTCAGTAACAGCCACAAAAAGGCTGTTTGCTCATGGGTGACTCTTCCCTATCAAGAGACATTTCACTTGGGACCACAACAAATACAACGAGAATGGCTGTAGTTTCAGTCCTACACACTAAGAAAAGGGCCACTGCAAGGGGCTGCCGTCCTCCAGGAGCTGTGTGTACCAAAGCCAGTCCCTGGCATCACTGAGGATTACATGCTGCGGTGATTGAAGGTCTCTGTTGCTGGGTGAAGAAGATGCGCTCTCAGGGCAAAACTGGCCTCATCTCCTGGCTCTGCAAGGGCTCTGCTTTCCCAAGGCAAACAGCAGGACAGCTTGCTCTGTTTGCTCTCGCCTGCTCACAAAGTTGAATTATTATCCCCACAATGATATTCTTAAGGTTAAGAACAAATAGATAGAAGAACATGGTAGAAAATTGGTCCACTTCAGAGCCGACAGAAGGGCATAATATTTAAAGCTGTCTTAACAGTTTCTTTGACTTAACAGAAGCATTTTTCATTTCATTAGTGCCAAGTGCACTCGTCAAGCTGTTATTTTAAGATGAGTTTCTGTGCGAAATCCAAGGATTCTCAACTTAAGGCCACACGATGGAGGCTGTGGACGCTCCAAAGGGCTGGAGGATGCTGTGCTCCAAGCATACCCCAAGAGGCAAAGCAGGCAGAGGCAAAACCACGGATCCCCCCTCCTAATAACGCTGTAATAAACCTGAATTAGGATTTATTGAGCCAAGCAGACGTTTCTTCAATACCTCAAGTCAATGACCCCAGTGTTGGTTTTGTGCTGTTGTTTGATTTGTACTCGTTGCAATTTGAAACCCTGCACCATTATCAATCACTGGCCCAGAACGTCTCAGGGCGGCACAGGCAGGGAGATGGAGATTAATTAGTGAAGGTGTTTGATTGCAGGGTTCAGCATCTCCAGTAACCAGAGCTGCTGCATCCTGAGTCCTGCCTGTGTGACACAGGCCTGCTGGAGGAGAGCTGTGGCTTTGGGTTGACAGGGATGCAAACGAGGTGTCAGCACCTTCACACCTGATAATGGCTTCAGGCAATGGCTGCATCTCGTGAGCTGACACCAGGGAGCCCCATCACTGAGGACTCTATCTCCTTCTTCACTGAGTTACCTATGGGATCTGCTCTGACCCTGTTTCAGCTGTGGCTCACAGGTGCCCCATGGTCTGCCTGGTGTAAGCAGGATGTGTTGTGTTAGTGCTAATTGCAGCTTGCCTTGTGTCAGAAATAAAACCCAAGAGAACCGAGGCATCACTTGTGTGACTTGGTGCAGTGATGTTCCTGCCAGAGCTTCCAGGGAGCTGTTTATACTGAGCAGGTAACTCAAATGATGCACTGGGGGATGAGGATTCTTTAAAAGCAGTTATCTCAATGTATTTGTCATTCAGATTTGCACTTGAAAGTTTGGAAGTTGCTTTGGATTCCTTCTGCCTGTGAACAAATCCCCATGATGGTGCCTCAGCTCCATGTTTCCTGCTGGGATTTCCTGTGCAAATGCTGTTCTCTGTTGAGTTGGTGCTTTGAGAAGCATCTGCTGGCACAGCCGAGTGGAATCAGTGAGGTCTGGAGTTATGGGGAACAATTTGGGCTGTTGAAGCTGCTTCCTGACACCTTCTTCAGCCACTGTTCTTGTGCAAAGACAGAAGCCCCAGCTGATGGAAAGTGTTCATTTACAGGGGCTGGCAGGCACTTGGATGGAGCATGGCACCTCCTGGTGAGGTTTGCTCGGCAGGCAGCATTCCCTGATGGACACGGCTGCATCCCCAGTGCCAGGTTTGCTTGATCCACTGCACCTCTCTTCTGGGATGCCAATAACTGCGCAAGAGCTTGATCTTTTTTCCTCTCAGCCCACTACAGATCTTGCATGTCTTATAAAACATGAATTCCAATCTAAGTTAATGCACAGGCAAGATCAGAGCCCTGAGGTGGTGTCAGTCTGAAGGACTTTATTGAAGGTCTAATATTCTCTTCACCTCTAGCTAATCTCTCAGTCACTGTGACTAGGAAGAGGAGAAAACCAGGCTGAGGAGGTGACCAGCATTGTGCCTGGAGCAGCACTGAGGCCAGAACTCCCAGCATCTTCTGGCCCATTTCAGCATATGGGGGGAGAATCTTACAACCAAAGACTGGTTTGGGTTGAAGGAACCTTAAAGCTTGTTCAGTTCCAACCCCTGCCATGGGCAGGGACACCTTCCACTGGAGCAGCTTGCTCCAATCCCCATCCAACCTAACCTTGGCCTTGTTGACACACAGTTGGGTTGTGTTACCCCATTTATTGCTGCAAATACCGTTAGGCAAATAGTCCAACCAGGAGACATTGATTTGTTAACAACGTCGACACTGCCAGCAGCTCCTACAAGGACCTATTTTACAATGGAAATGAAACCCTGAGTGAAACCTGATTTGCTTAAAATAAACTGTGGAGGTTGAATTGTTTTGTGCTGCAAGAACAAACAAACAAAGGAGGGAAACGGAGTTTGAGTAACGAGCGCAGGCTTCGTGTGACACTTTTTAATATGGAATTATGGATGGCATCATCGCCGGGGAACATCCTATTTGTATTGTAAAACAAGTCCCCTTGTTTCAACAATTGCAGCGCAAGCTGTGGATCCAGCACTCGATGTGTGATTATTAATGAGGGCTCCGGCGTGCCTTTATTCTGCAGAATTCCTAATAACTCTTTAATAAATATGGAAATCCGCATCCATCCATCGTTGTGGCGCGTGCCGGTAGCACCAAGTGCTCTTCCCACCGGAGTCTTGTAGAGGTGCCAGGAGTTCCCTTTGCACAGGCACTGCCAGAGGGGCTGTTCTGGCTGGATCCAGGTTCTGCATCTTCTCCCCAGCTCTTCTGTCCTCGCCTCCAGGTTTTCCTTGGCAAGGTAAATGTGGTTTCCTTCCACTCCAGAAATGGAGCTGCCCAGATATGGCTCCGGCATTGCTGGATCCACTCAAGAGGTGGCACAATTATGGTTTCTCTGAATTGCTTTTTTGTGGCCTCAGCTCCAGGCAGTAAGAGGCTGACAATACAAATAATTTGTCAGAGAACTGTTGATAAAGCCCTGCTTATTGTGAGCTGTAAATTCAGCACAGGCACTCCCACCTTTATTTCCCACCTAGGGAATAATATCCCTGGGAGCGAAACTGGGAGGAGAGGGAAGGATACACAGCCATTGTTCTGCTCCATCAGGAGCTAGTAAAAAATTAAGGAATAGGTTTTATTCAGTGAGACAAAAGCTCTGTGGTTGCCAAAAATGAAGCACCAAATTGCTCCACCTTAAGGAGGCGATTGCAGGATCAGGGATGGTACGCAGTGATTTTGGATGCAGCAGTTTGGGTGCAGTGATTTTGGATGCAGCAGTTTGGGTTCAGTGATTCAGAATGCAGTGGTTTGGGTTCAGTGATTTGGAATGCAGTGGTTTGGATTCAGTGATTTGGGATGCTATGGTTTGGGTGCAGTTCTTGGGATGTTTCCCTTCCCTGCTGTGCAGTCATGGTGGTCACTGGTGCCCATGAGGTCCAAGAGCTGGCTCAGGGTCTCTAACACCCTCCCTGAATTTGTGGCTGGGCTGAGCCTTTTGCCCCAAGGTTTGCAGTTCTTCCAAATGACTAATCAATTGTTCTTTATTAGGTTTATTTCTTTCATTAGTGGTTTCTTCAATGCTTTCAATGTTTCATTAGTCTCCTCTCAAGTTACAGTGGATTTTGAGCACTGTGTGGAAAAGGATAATTCATTTTATTAGGTCATTTATTTTCTGGGTACATTTTTAAAGGTCAATTAATCCATCTAAATGGAGGAGGAAGTAGAGAAAACCATACAGTGCCTCCTTCCACCGCTGCCAGCAGGAGCCTACTGTTAGTGCAGTCACCCAGGGAGGGAGGGAGAGAGGCACCAGCACAGTGAGTACCACGTATTGATGTGGTGTTTGAACTGGGAATTATGTTTTCACAAGGCGCTTTCAAGGGAATATTAACTGGTTCTTTTCTAGGGATGGAGGAACTCCAGTCATTTTCAACCTGAGAGCTGGCTGCTGTGCCCATCCTGGTGCCATTTGCATCCCTTGGGAGCAGTTTGATTAGCACTGATGTAAATGCAATCAGGCCAGGGATGTCCATGGGTTGTTTTGGAAGGGGTTATATTCTGCTGAGACTTTTTTGGCTTCACCCATCAGTGCCACTGATGAAGTGAATATTGTCATGCAGGGACTCAAACCCATCATTTCATAAACTCTCCCACCAAGGCAAGTGAGTTACTCCACTCTAGGGCCATGGTCATCACAGAAATGAGCTGCTTGCCTCACTCATGTGAATCACGGCCTTAATTTCCAAATGAGTAGAGCAGGGGCAGGAGCAATGCTGAGGAGCATGGAGGGAACCAAACCATCCCCATCAGGTGCTGTGACCCCTACAGCTCCCCAGCACCAAGCAGGGGACCCCGTGGCTCAGCAGGAGGGCTTTGATAACCTGGCTCTGTGGACACTGCATTATTATTCCTTAGAGAGAAATGGAGACCTGCCAGCCCAGCCTAGGGAGCAAAAGCCAGAAAATCCATCTCTGCCGCTGCCTTTCCTGTTTGTGTTTACATTTTTATTGAAGCCTACAGTGTAAAACACCAATTATTTTAACAGGAAAATCCATCGAGCGGTCAGATAAAGCTTCCCTTATTAAAGGGATAGGAAAGCACGAACAGCTTGGCGCCTCCACTGAAACATAAACCATGTCTTTTGCTCCAGCTGGGAAATACCGGGAGATCTTTGGAAAACCGAACCCTCCACATGCAGGAGCCGGTGAGGAGCGTGGGACAGCGGTGATGCTGCAGGCGGTGGGAAGATGCCACTTGGCTAAAGAAGCCCAGAAAAGAGAAGCTCACACAGGGACTCGTGTCTTTGCTGTTTCAAAGCTGGCCAGGCTGTGTAAGGCAATGAGGCTCCCCTGTGCAGATTAGTTTCTGCTTGGTCCATCCTTGCTCGATCTCACTGAATGCATTGAAAAGCTTCACTGAGGGCTCCTTACAGAAGCCAGAGCAAACCACCAGACCAGGATTTGACGCCTGCACAGCTGAAGGGGATGTTTCTGTAATTGCAAGGAAAATACATTCCTTTTCCTTCTTCCAGTGCAGGAGTGATTTAAAATCTCCTATGGCTCAAGACTGGTCTCAAACCACTTCACTGAATAATGCAGAGCAAGAGGTAAAAAGTGAGCTAAACCATTTCCTTTGGGCTCCTGAGAGGCCGCTCGCCTGGTCACAGCCTGGTGGTGTCCCCGTTGATCAAGAGCCACAAACAGTGGGGCAGTGCCCACCATAGCTCATGGTAAATGTCTTTTTCTTCATCTCCTTTCCCACCTGGACTCATGGGTTCACTGAGGGTGCAGGAGACAAGGGAGCAGGAGGGATGGGTGGTGTTTATCAGCGGTAGCTGTTAAATCTGAATGGGGGGGCTGGAGGAATGAAACCGGAGATTATTGAGCTAATCAGTCACTGCAAGAATAAACTTTAGATTCCAGCAGTCAGCAAGAAAGTTTTCATGGCAGGGATGCCAACTGTTCAGGTGGAGAGTGTAAAGCGCTGCAGAAGTGAATGATAAAAGAATTGCTTGAATACATTCAGAGCCCATTGTTCGGGAAAAGAAAGCAGTAAAGAGAAGGAAAATAGGGCTCCTCAAAGTAATGAGTGGAGCAGATGAGGGAGAACAAAGGCCCAGCAGCTCCTGTATCCAGTTAATTTGTTCCTATCTCATTGAGGAGAATGAGAAGCAGGCGAGGCAGCACCGGGGTGGTTTGAGGATGTGGGAAGGGAAGGGTGCTGTTATTAAAGCTTAGATAAATAACCCAGCAGGCAGGAGCTGGGGCTGATAAAGCAGATCTGGCTCCAGGAATGGAGTTTGGTATGTGGGCACTTCCAGGGGTTCAGCATCTTCAGTGCCTGAATAGCTGCAGCATTCCCAGCACCTCCAACAGCCCTGACCAGGGATCACTTGCCCTCTACATGGCTCAGGGATGCTACCAGGCTAGCCCATAGCATCCCCTGGCACACTGGATACTGTTCTGGGCTGTGCTTATTTCCAATTATGATTCAGTTTATCCCAATTAAATGCCACTTATTCTTCACTGTAGTTATCCAGATACTCTTAATTAGTTTGTAAAGTATTAGGAGTCAATTTTAATTATTTCCAGTAGGTTTCAGGGAAATCTCAATCAGGTGCCTTGTGGTTTAGCTCCAAGCTCCGGCTCTTCCTTCACCTCCCTGAGCATTGTTTCCTTCCCCACACCTCCCTTTGTCCAGTGGCAGAGCTCATCCTGTGCTGGGGGATCGAGCAGTTGGAGCCACAGAGATCTGGTGGGAAGTCTGGGAAGCATGACAGAGGGTTGGGAGGGACACACAAAGCAAACTTGACTGGACCAGGACACCCATGTCGTGGGGCAGGGTCCAAGGTAAGCATCCTATAATGGGTAGCTTCCACCAGCTACCTGGGGAGCCTCTGATGCTGATGTTATCACAGCCACATGGTGCCTGTGTTTTGGTAATTACTTCATTTTGCATGGAATTTAATTACAGGGATCCCCATGGGGAAATCACTGCACGGTTTGATTTCATGTGGCTTGATCACATCGCAGCAAGGCATTGCTGGGGGATGAATGTCCCCCTCCATTGGGCAGCCCCAAACAGCCACATCCTGCTGCTGAGAGGTGAGAAGTGTCGGTCCAGAGCGCAGAGCAGGCAGCATGTTGCAGGGATTGCTGCCAGATGCTCTTTGAGGTCCCTTCCAACCCAAATCATGCTATAATTCCATGATGCTAGCAGCCAGAGAGGGACTCTCCTGGGTCCCAAACTCTTTCATATCCACTTCTTCTTACTCATTCCATGCAGTGCTGAGGCTGAGCTGATGAGCCCCATCTCCTTCTCAGCATGAGTGGCACCAGCTAGAATGAATTTCATGCTTTAATCCTGCTTTTAAACCCCAGCTTGCAGAAACAAGGAGCAGCACATTAGGAACCTCGCCACCTCGGATGCTGATGAGCAGCTGCTTGGCACTCGCGTCTCTTCGCGTACGGATAAATGCTTCCCACTTGCTCTTGGAGGGCTGGGAAAGCTCAGCAGCAGAATCCCCCCTTTAGGGTAACAAAATCGCAGCACCAAAACAAAGATAAAGCAATTCTCAGCTCTGAGTGAAGATGAATCCTCCTTTCTGCTCATTATAAAGTACCTATTATCTCCCTTTATCTCCTAGCCAACAGTGTTATTTCAATTTAACAGTGTATGAGAAATGCAAGGAAATATAATAAGAGAGCCATGGCTGCACTATTTAGTGTCAGGATGACAGATGCTTCAATTAGGCAGACAGGGCTCTTTCTCCCCAAAATAGATAAAGATGAAATTTTGATAAGATTGCTCTGTTTGTGTTTATGGTACAGCACAGTTACAAGCTTTCATTACAATATAAATTAAAGTAAAAGCTCCTGTTTCAGTGGAAACCCAAACGGATGCACCAGGAACTTTGCAATAGCCCTTGAAAGGAGGAGGCACAAAAGCACAAAATGTAGTCAGTTCGAAGTAAGTTTAAGTCTGATGGCTTTGTAATGGGGGTGCTTGGACGTAGTTTGAGGTCCTTAGGACCTTAGTACAAAAAGAGAAAGGAAAAATAAAGTGGAAAACCAGGACTTGGGGATGGGCACAGTTAAACTGGGGGATGGGTGGAGGGGCAGGATGATTGCTGCCTTAATGAACCCATTAACGTGGTGTAAACATCTACTGGGGTGTATTGGACTAGTGGACTAGCAAATGTCCAGAATGGGAGCAGTTAAGCTACTTGATAAGTAGAGGAACAGGATGAGTGCTATGTTTGTTACATTAATTAAGCTGGTGCTTCAAAGACTGTCAGCTGTGATGAAGATTGTTGGAAGAAGTAAATGGCTCTCAAAGACCACCATCACATTTTGTATGTATGCGGGAAACTTTCTGGAAGATGATGTAATTCATGTGTAGCCTCATGTATGCCCAAGCGACTCTGTGAGGATGGCCTGGGTGGCACTACGGGGACCACGTTAGGAGGAGCCATCCGCTGCGCCTCTCGGCGCTGCAATAAAGGATACCTGCTCGTCAACTGGAAACCTTTGTGGGCAAGTGTGTTCCTGGAGTTTTCTCTGAATCACCCTATACCAGGAATTTCTGATGGTCCCACCTTTATAGCACCGTTAAATTCCAAGCTATATTTGTACAGTAGCTGGGTCCAGGAATAGTCAACAGAGAAGTTACATCTGTGTTTACCCTGGATTTATATATGTATAGCTTGAATTATACATGAATTAAGTCAACACAGCAATGCAATAAATACATTGGCTTGAGGTGTGGAGAGGGGGATTGGCCATGCCATAGGACCCAATGGACCGGTACCACCAGTGGCAGACCCGAACTGGGCCCAGGGCTTCATTGAGCCTCTGCAGTGGTGCTTTGCTGTTGAGCTTATTTGTGGCTGAAGCCTGGTGTTCATTGTTTCCATCTCATATGTTTTAGTCATTTAGCATGTGTCTGATTTGTCACATAGTGCTGAGGATGTTTTGGTAACTAAGTGCTATAGACATTATTTATTATTATATTTCAGCCAAAACAAGCATTACTCTAATTTATTTATTAATCACTTTTCAAATTCAAAGGAAACATCTGTGCAGATTTGCAATTAAGTGGGTTTATGGCTCGAGCGAGATCTCCCTAGAATTGCTATAAATAGATGCAGTGTTTATTTCTCATTGTCTTAATATTTCTGCACAATAATAACCATGATGATAGTCCTGCCAGCCTGCTGTAACCCCTTCATAGCCCTGTGCCCCGGCTGCATCCCAGTGGGAGGATGGAAGCTTCTCACACGAGCTTGGATGGTGAAACCAGCCCCATCCCTGCAGCTGTGTCTGCTCATCCCAGTGATCGCAGGAGCATTCTGCTGCTGTAAATGCCTTCAGGCTCTGGGAAAGGTCTGCGCTGCTCTGCAAACCCTGCACTTCAGACTTCTGGCACCGTGGCAATGGTACATTGGGCACACCCATGGGAAGCTGTTCATACTCCTACCTGCCTCCTGGTTAAGCCCCAGAGTGTCACTTATCCAGCACAGCCTGATTCCCTGCTGAAGCACAAGGCTTTGCCAGCCACTCTTCCCCCCTTTGCTGAGCTCCCTGAACTCCTTGCAACCATCACTGTGAGCTTCCCGAAGAGCCATGTGCCATTCACCCCTGGATATGAGCTGTGCGTTTATAATCTGACAGCATCCTCAGGCTCAAATATTATAAATGAGGTGTTACGACTCAGCAGTTTCATCCAGTTCTCTAAACTGAATAGATTTGTTAATGATAAATACGTTAATGCCATTAGCATTTTGGAGACGGTGAGGATGATGGAGCACAGGAGAGACCTTGGCACATCGAGATGGCTTAATTGCAAGGCAGTGATTTTTGATAGATGGCAACATGCTGCCAGCACTTTAACAGCGAGTCAACACCTTTACCCACAGGATATCAAGCACGGCCAAGGGTTTTGTACCTGCCCTTGCTCCAGTTCGTGGGGGGCATCTCTTCCCTTCACATCTCCCCTCATCATCCCAAGCAGACGGCTGCTGCCATCCCACACCACCAGTGATGAGCAGCCCTGGCTGCATCTTCAGAACTGTCACGCCTGGAGCTAAACTGCTTCTAAGGACATTGGGAAACCGGCTTCAGAGTTCAATGATTTCTTCCATTTCTCTTTCAGGGCTATCCATCATCCTCTTTTAGCAGGAATTTCCATATTCCAGCCATGCTCGGCTCTGCCACTCATCTCTCCATGCCGGGCTCTAACCTGGTTTGCTACCCACAGATGCAAGTAACACGTTTAACCTTTTTTATAAGGCATATTTATTGCTTTCAGGTCTACCCTTTCCAAATCTCCTCCAAACAGACATTTGTCTTTTAGAGGTTTCCAGTGTTTCCAGTGCAAAGCCTGGGAATCAATACAGCTCACATCGCTTCAGCTTTCGCAGCTGCCAGATCCAGATTGGATTTAAGCTGGGCTCTGGCCCCTGTTTATGCTTTAAGCATCCCAAGGCAGCACAGGGCTTTATTGACTGCGGCGGTGGGGAGGTGTGATTTATCCTCACTGATCATCAGTGTAATTTGCCCTAAGGAACCACTCCAAGGGATGGCTCTAAGTGGGACTATAAATGTATTTTATATTCTTCTCCTGCAGTAGAAGAGGTGAAATATGGAGGAGATGGCTCTATTATAACAGCTCCTGGTTATTCTCTCAAATATTTATTTCAGAGGTCCTGTGCAAAACCCACTTTGTGCAGAGAGGAGATAACCTGATACTGAGCTAATTGCAAATCACCTTTATCAGCAGAGAAGCCATGCAAGGGAGACATCCCTAAAACAACGACGGGGTTGGGTTAGTGGCTGCGGAGTGCAACCACGGCGTGCCACTTACATGCAGCGGCAGCATGAGCAAAGCATCCATACGTGTTCAGAGCTGCACCAAAAGCCAAAGCCACTCAGGTCCTGCTCCCGTTGGGATGCACTTTACTGCTGCTCCATGGAGGTGGCTGTCAGCCCTTCCAGGGGCCGCTGTGCCAACCACGGTGTCTGCTCAGATGGGGATTTACTGTCTGCTCGCAGAGAGCTTCTGCACGAAGTTCTGTTTCCTCCCAGGAGAGGGCAATGCCACACACACACCGGGGCCATCCTCCTGGGAAGGGTCCTGGCTCCTGGATCCCGGAGATGCCTCTGGGAATGGAGCAGAACGGGATGGAGCCAAGGCCACAGCGTGCGCAGCAGTTGGAAATATAAAGCTCTGCTTGTCTCTGCTGAAGATGTGAAGCTCCCAGCGTGGATTTGCTCTGTCAAATGAGGAGAAATTAAACCAGCTCATGCTGAGGATGTCACCCATTTCCCAGGTAGCTCCGGCCGCTGGCATTCCCCAGCTCACAGCTGTGACACTGGGACATGGTGCAAGTTACTTGTGCAGAGCCGGAGGATTCCATCCCGGATGAGCTGCCAGAGCAGGGATTTTTAATGAGTGAAATCCTCTGACATAATTAACCCATGAAGAGGGGGGCCCTGCGCAGTTGAAGCACCCTGGGCTCCTCAGCACTGCTGAGAATAGGAGCTGGCGCCCTCCTGGGCCCTGATCCAGCTGGGAATAATGCACTGCACAATGCTGTCTGAAGGGCAGGGCAGGCTCTCCTGCATGCACAAGTGTGACCAGGAATTGCATTATCCATATGAGAAACATGGACAGGCTGCCCAAGGAAGCTGTGGCTGCCCCATCCCTGCAGTGCTCAAGGCCAGGTTGGACACAGGGGCTTGGAGCAACTGCTCCAGCGGAAGGTGTCCCTGCCCATGGCAGGGGTTGGGACTGATGAGCTTTAAGGTCGCTTCCAACTCAAACCTCTCTGGTGTTCTATGATAAACCCCATTTCCAGCACCTCGTGCCCTTCTCTGAATTTCGGGGCTGGGAAGGGAAAGTGGCTGCCACCCTCCCCACCACACCCCCCTTTTTGCCATCTTTCTTTCTGATCTCTTCCAAAGCAGCACAAGCAGCCCCAAAACCATTCCCTGGAGGTGTCAGTGGCCCCGCTCCCCCTGAGAATATTGGCAGGCAGAAAGCCTCGAGCAAGCTGACTCTGAAACAGCCCTTCCGGAGCTGGTTTAATACAGAAGGATTTGGGATGGATGAGCAGGAGCCCTGCAACACGCAGTGATTTGGGATGAGGTGTCTCTGGATGCAGGCCCTGCAGTTCATCGGTGCTGCCAACTGTCAGCTCCACGCTATTCCCCAGGGAGCGGAGTTGCTTAAAGGTCCATATTAAAGCAATCATCTCACCTTCTCTCCCTTGCTCCAGTGACGGTTCCCCCCCGACACTGCCCATTACTGGAACCTGTATTCATGTCACGTCAGGAGGACGGATCGGCTCCAGGGAGCGTCCTCCCTTATTGGGAAGTGGCATCTCTGTCGTGTAGTCCAGAGAGAAATCAATGAGCAAACTAGTCAGGGCTCAGCAGGCGAGGTGATAACTCTCCACTTACGCCGGCATGCCTCACTTTGCCTTGCTTAAGGGGAGCAATGGCAGTGTGGAGGAGACTGAAGGCAGGGAAGGAGGAACCAGCACCAGGGCTTCCTTGCTGTAGTGAATCTTTTTTTCCCATCTCACCTTCTCCCTGCCTGCATTTCCCAGCAATATATCAGTCAGGAGGTCAGGTGTGCTTGAGGTGAATTTCTTCGAGCTCAGCAAGTCTGTCCTGCAGCATGCAGCGAGAGGGGAAATAAGAAGAAAAATGATCAGATTTTCTCCTCCTCTGGGAGAGTTGAATATTAGCTCCTGATATATAAAATAAAGTGGGAATAAAGGGTCACGTTTCCATTAGATCTTCTTAATTGGGCTATTTCCTGCAAACACAAAATCAATATTTGCATCTACACCTACCCAATAAGCTACTCAGATCTCCTTTAATAATGCAGATCTGGCCTTTGTGTGTGCAGATCGACGGGGTACTGGCAGGGGGATGCCATGAGGAGATGCCATGGAGATGCTCAGGCAGGGATTCAGCTGAACAACACCATGAGCAAACCGGAGCACTGTGATGTGTGAGGAGCCTCTGGGCTGTGCCGCAGGGATCGGGATGTTCCATGG
Source organism: Bolborhynchus lineola (assembly GCA_025448015.1). Taxonomy (NCBI): domain Eukaryota; kingdom Metazoa; phylum Chordata; class Aves; order Psittaciformes; family Psittacidae; genus Bolborhynchus; species Bolborhynchus lineola. The sequence goes on along the minus strand of JAOEHX010009556.1, from coordinate 39,149 downwards.
CGATGGGGCTGTGGCGGCTGTTGGGAGCCCAGGTGGGCACCAGCCTCGTATGAGTGATCAGAGTGGTGTCAGAGAGAAAAAGGCAATTGTGAACCCACATCCTGGGTCAGTATGTGCCAATTCCTGAGGAACTGGCTGCCTTGGAGTGACCACAGTGACAAAATAGAGCCAATTGGAAAAAATAAGCTCAGCCCGAGCAGGAGAAAAGGCCGCTGGAAACGTCATCTGCTCTAATTGGAAGCTTTGTTTAATTCAGCTTTGAAATTGAACTCCTTTTCCTTCCTGGAGAGCTGTTATTACCTTAATCCTCTGCTTTGAATAAGGCCATTTATATGGTCAAATACAGCTGGTTTGCAGCACGGTGAACTCACTGAGGGCAGCAGCACTTGTGCCCTCCTGTGCCAGCTGCTGTGGGCAAGCCACGCTCATTGAGTCCCACATTGTCTCCTCTTACTGATGCATTTCCCCCCCTTTCCTTTAGCCTTCGCTCAGTAATTGTGTCATTAATGAAAAGAAAGATCTGGATTAACTCCCCTGCTCCTTCTGAGACAGACACAGGCACTTCCCATGCTCCCCAAAGGGGAGCAGCTCAAGGATGGCAATCCTGTGGCTGTTGCTGGTTCGGGATCTGCTTGGCAAAGCGGATTTTCCCATCTCCATACCAGCTCCTTTCCCCAGTTTTAGGCAGCTCGCTGTGTGTAGCTTATTTGCAGAACAGCAATAGAGGGAAGACAACAGCATAATGAAAGCATTGCATCCCAATTTCCAAGTGTGGCCAACAAGATCAATCAGGCACTTTGGAAAAATCAAGAACTTTATCTCCAATCAGCCAGCTTTTATCTGCTTAGGAATAAACAAGGCTGAGGAAGCTGGTGGTAGCAACAGCTGCATCATAAATAAGCCTGAAGCCAGACCCTTCTGCTGGAAGTAAATAATTGATCTCACAAAAATTCTGCTTAGGCAGAGCCATTTCAATTACCTGCTGGATGGCACTGAGCGCTGCGAGAGGTTAATGGCTCTGAAATATTTAAAGAGAAGACGTTTGCCTGGGCACAGCGTCGTTTGTCTTTCATTTACCCAACGGATGGATATTGGAAAGCAAATGGCAGGGAGCTGTGATTTATTGGGGTGACTTGCTCACCAGGAGGGCAGCGAGGGGCACGCAGTTGAGGGGGGAAGGTTCTTCTGGCCACTGGTCACACCAGCCCCAAGTGCCATTTCTGGATCCTGGAGCACGGCACAAGGTTTTCCTGAGGATTTATCTCTAAGGCAGCAGAGGTAGGTAGGTAACACATAAAAGGGAGTTCTGTAAGTGAGACGCTGCTGTGCAGCAAACCCAGGGGCACTGGAAACCTGGACATTGAGTTTAGGGCTGCAATGTTTCTTCATTGGTGGAGGGAACAGCCTCCCCAAACTACCCTGGATGCTCTTAGCATCAGTGGACACCAGCATCCCTTTGGGATGCAGGGGAGAGTCGTCCTCTTGATTTTGCCAACAACCAAGTTTACTGCGGGCGGTATCAAAGGAGGTGTTGGTAAAACAGCGACTCTCAATGGGTACCACACACCTGACCAGCTTCCCACAGCATTCCCCAGAGGTGAGGTGCATCCCGGATGCTGCACATGGGAGGGAGCACCCCAAGCCCAGCCACCCATGGGCCAGGGAGCACCCAATGCCCACCTGTGGCCGCCCGCAGGGCGCTATCAAAGCCGCAGTGTTCATCACCGCAGCAGGTTGCTCAGCCTTCGGCTTTGGTTTCAGGAGAGCTTTGATCATGCTGCCTCAGCTGCGGGAAATGCGTGGTTCCCTTTGTTTCAGTTAACTTCCCCTTCTTCACTTTCATCCTCATGAATTATTTATTCCTGTTTGTTCTATTCACTTTCATATTTTTGTTTGCTTCCCCATTAAAATTCTACTTCAGCGGCTTATGGAGGAACTTTGAAGCTCTCCCTCCTTGTCCTTAACCTTTCCGGAGGAACAAATTCCTCCTCACTGGGGAGGAAAACACTTAAATCCATTGCCCCCAGCTGCCCTTCGCTGGGTGCTCACCCTGCATCAGCCCCGCTTCCTGTACTCCTCTGGGGTTAAGAGCACCTTTGGGTGCACAAGCTTGAGCCACGGCTCTGCCAAGGAGCTGACTGCAAAGAGAAAACTACTTCTGGCCTTGTACCACATTCCACTTTGGAAATGCTGGGTCAGTCAAAGCCTGCTCCTGGGAGGGATTCCTCCTCTGATGTTGAAGAGATTTTAAAGTATCAAAGCAGAGCACAGATTCCATGGACAAAACCACCCTCGTGCGCTGCTCGTCCCTGTCACAGCCACAGCGCCTTGGCTGGCTTTTCCTTCCCTTTTCCATACAGCAGCTTCTTTGGCTGCTCTCTTTTTACAGGGCTCTATTTCTTTACCTTTCATCAATACTTTTGCCACACTGAGAGGCAAATTTTAGTGTATTTGCCCTTAAATGAGCCCTCCCTAACCAAATGAGGTGCATCTGCCATTCCCCATCATGTCTGTCATACCCACATGGCTGTTCACAGGTTTAGTAACTCCATCTGCATCCATGTTAGCATCTGGGTGCGTTTTAGGGTTCCTCCTCATCTCCCAAAGGGAGATCCTGCGGAGTCATGCAGCACCCAGAAATATTAGAAGCAAATTAAGGATGTCTCTACTTAACACACACTTGAATCTACCACCAGCTCTGCCAGACTGAGCCCACCGAGGCTGATCTGCAGTGATTTCTCCAGGTCTTTTTTGAGCTATAAACAGGTTTTTCTGCTTTGGTAATCAGGCCTCAGGCTTTAAACCCCCCCCTTTGGGCGGCTCTGTAGTATTTTGTTTGAGGCATGGGGTTGGTTGTGCTCGGTCACCATGCTTGGGGAGCTGAGGGGAAGATACACTGTTTATTGCTTGGATAAACAAGTCTTCAACAGCCCTTTTACAAGACTCAGAAAGGTAATTACTCGGAGGGGAAGTGAAATGCCTTTACATTAGCAGGTATCATTTGTTCTAGGGTAGCAAATTGCTCTGTGGTTGCTATTATTGCTTTGACAGCAGCGCCCAGGGCCCTTCTGAGGAGGGATGTGCTGCTCCCTGCCTTGACAAGCATGGTGTCTCTTGTCTCCTCTGCTTACCATCACTATTTGTAAGTGTATCATGGAGAACTGGGTGCACTCTTCAGTTTGTGGTGGCTCAGTGCAATAAAGGGGCAATTAACTGTTATTATCAAACATGTCAGTGATGTGACTTGCCTCAGAGGATCTGCGAGTGCTCTTTAAGCTACTGTCCCTAATCCTGCAGCCCCTAGTTAAGGGAAGGGCTGTGCAAACTGATTGACAGTGAGTCTTACCCCTTGCCTGCCATGAAATCAAGCCCGCAGGGCTGGCCCTGTGGAGATCTTGCTCTGATTGCATCTCCTGTCTGGGTTTTCTGGGTCAGGATTATTAATATGGATCATTAATTGGCTTGGCTTTATGGGGGGTGGGGACATGGGGCTTACTGCACATCTCAGCAGCCTGCCATGGCTTTACTTCTGCTTCTTTATGGGTCTCCTGGAAGATGCTGATGCTGCGTCCCTCTTCCACTGCTGATACGTACAAGGGGAGCCTCCTCCTCACCAGTGCTTGTCCCATAGCCTGTGTGGCTGTGCTCCGCTCCCTGGCTATTGCTTTGGGTGTACGTACCAATGGTGCCAATGTCTGTGTGCAGGAGGTCTTGGTCTGAATGAGGCTGGAATGGTTTTACCTTTTCCCACAGGACAGAGAGGATGCAAACCCCCCCCCCTTGTGAAAGAGCCTATTCGTTTGCAGGGAAACTTCACATCTAGGGCTCTCGTGACAAATCTATTTCAAGCGGAAGGGTTTATGGCAATAATATCCCTTGGATATGTATCTCTTTCTTTACTGCTGTGGGATTTATAACAGTCAGAAAGCAGTCGAGCCCAGGATAGCACCTTAACGCATTGTGTCAGTTCACACCATGCTCCCCTCCCTGCACATTTTCCATAGTAATAGGATTTGACTATTCCTGCACATTGACAGCCCTCGCAGGTTGGCACAAAGGCACACACAGCTCCTGGAATTCAAGCTGGTTCTCAGTGTCAGGGCTTGTCTTGGTGACCAGCACTGCCAGGCATCTTTGAGCGTAATCCCATGCGGACAGTGATGGTGTTGGACAGATGTACTGAGCACACGCAGGGGTTGGTACATGTATGAACGGAGGTGGGTGCGCTGCTCAACCTGCTCAAGGGATGCACTGTGAGTTCTGGGGCCTCTGATATGCTTGAAGCTCCGGTTGATTTGGGGGCTGAGGATCAAGATTGAGAGAGCGGGGCTGGTTCAGCCTGGAGAAGAGAAGGCTCCTTAAGGAGAGACCTCAGAGCAGCTCCAGTGGCCAAAGGGGCTGCAGGGAACCTGGAGAGGGGCTTTGGACAGGGGATGGAGGGCCAGGCCAAGGGGAATGGCTTTAACTGCCCGAGGGGAGACTGAGATGAGCTCTGAGGCAGAAGCTCTTCCCTGTGAGGGTGCTGAGGCGCTGGCACAGGGTGTCCAGAGGAGCTGTGGCTGCCCCATCGCTGGGATCCTATGATTCCATTAGGATGAATGGGCTTGCTTCAAATGTGCCTCTGAATCCAGGGCAACCAGCAGGAGGGAGTGTGATGCAATGGGATCTCGGCTGGGTTGAATGAGGGCAGGGATGGCTCAGAGCATGGCCCTGGCTGTAGAAGTGGTCCAGGCTCTGATGTGCCAGTTGCTGGTGAGCAGGTTATGTGAGTGCTGCTGGAATTCTGCTTTAGCTGCCTGCAAAGTGGGGAAGGCTCTCTTGAAAAAGCCCTCGCAGCTGCCTGTGAGGAGGGGTCCTGTGGAAGAGCAGAGCATTTCCTGCATCCTGAGCTCCAGTCCCATTAGGTTGTGACAGGCAAAGAAAAGGCACTTCAAGAACCCGACTCACAACTGCAAATTTCTCAGAAGCAGTGGCTGGTTTGGAGAAAACTGGAATTCTTTAGCCCTGAGGAGGGAGGGGAGGCAACAGACACTGTTCTGCTGAACAGTAATCACAGGTTGAGGAAAGGAGCTGAGAAATTTAAAGCTAATTAAAAGTATCTGAGGCTTTCTAGAACCACTTCTAAAGCAGACAAATGGAAATAACCCACTGGGTGATGATGAGCTTTGAGTTTTGTTAGGAATTACAGAAGAATAAATTGAGCAAATCACCAGGAAAGGCTAATGCAGCACCGGAGCTCCTGCACACAGGTGGTGCTGGTAATGCTCCAAATTCCTGACAATCATGCAGTTTGGGGGATATTTCCACTTATCTTACCTCACCTTAAAACCTTCCTATTGAACCCTGCCTGTGATTAACCCATGCTCATGCTCCCCTTTCTCTGTTCTCTTGTATCACTTTCCCCCGTCGCTCAGTGTGGTGATATCCATCCTCACCCATCGGCCCTTTTTTCCTGCTACTGCTCCATTTAGGAAGGATTAAGCCTTTTAATTGCAAGGAGGTGTTTTGCTTCCGTATTGCTGTGGCATTGCAGAGCTGCCTGGAGCTCTCTGAGGCTCTGGGGCAGCTCAAAGGAAAGCTGCAGCCCAGTGATGTCCAACATTCCCAACTGGTGGGATGCTCCCAACAGCAGCTCCCTCCTAAGAGGACACAGCTTGGTTTTGGTGCTGGCTGGACACTGGTGAGGGCAGCAGCTCTTGGCCATGGGAGCTGATATGAATGCTGCTACCTCTTCCTGAAGGAATATGCAAGTGAGAATGGTCCAGAAGCTATCCTTCCTTTAAAAGAAGGACCAATATAAGATGGATAAAATGCAGAGTGAAGGACAAGACAGCCCAGCATCCACGGCCACAGCATGCAGATGTAGAAGCTGGGGAATGGAGAAGAGAAAAAGTAGGATGGCATAGCAAGGGAAAGGAGACAATAATAATAAAAAGGGAAATGAAATAAACACAAGAAAAAGCCAAGCTGCTTCTCAATAGGCTGCAGGATTCAATGAGCAGCTGGGACAAAAGCCATGCAAACACTGTGGCTCCTGAAAAATCCAGAGATGACAGTGGAGGTGATAAGAATGTGACCAAAGGAAGGAGAAAAACAGCAGAAATGAGGAATTACTGAAGGGAGAAGCCTGCAGGTGATGTGCTATTCGGCTATGCTAATCGAGAGATGAAAGCAAATGGAACAGGAGCAGAGACTGGCAAAAGTCTTACTTGTGTTGGAAAGAATAAGAGGATAAACGCTTTTAACATTTATGAAGTAGCAAAATAAAGCAAAGAGAGGCTCAGAACATCAAGCTCGTAGATGAGGAAATTAAAGTACATAAAATATTTATCCATTCGTACTTAGTGGCTGTCAGCCATGCATGCACTGGAGAAATGGTATGTTTCTAGGCACAGATTTATTCTTGCTCCTATTTTTTCCTCCTCTCCTGGAGATGAACAGGGACAATTTGGTAAATAGTAGCTGAACGCTCTGCTCGTTTTTTCCATTCCATTAATGTTTCATTTCTTAATACCCTTGAAACAAAAATGGGAAGTTGGTATAAAACATCATTCTCCTTTCAAATCATGGTAGAAAGGAACGTGGTTCCAGGCCAGGCATCAGGACTGTAAATGGGTGTCAGTATTAAAAGGGGAGTGTGGTGCTGCTGATGTGTGCCTGGCTGGAAGAAGCCACTTAGTGAGGCACAGAAAGAGATGTGACCCAGGTTGGTTTTGTGTCACCAGCTGCCTCCAGCCTGGCCCAAGAGAATCACTTATGGAGGATGCTCTTGGCTCCTTTTCCCCTGCATATTTCACCCATGCCCTCCTTGATGCAGGGAGCAGGTTCATCGGAGCGGCGGACTTTGCGGTTACTGCACTGAAAATGCAAGCAGCTTCCTAATTATGGGTGTGAGCCTCCGAGTCGGAATGGCCATGGAGCACAGCATGACCCTGAGCTCTTTATTGAGTGCTTCTCTCAGTGGCACTGCAGACACTAGGGATGAGCAGCACCGTGATGCTCATCAGCTCTCTGCACCAGGAGTTTGGCACGGGGATGGTTTGTCCTGCTCTGCAGAGCAGCACTGGCCCCAGGCAGTGGCATGTCAGCCTCTGGCCTATTGCTAATCTTAATTTGTGTGATAAGGAATGCTGGCTGCTCCAGGGACTTGGCTGGCATCGCCTGCTGCCTGTCAGATGTGTTTATCTCCCAGCAGCAGCGTGGTGAATGCACCATCCCTGAGCTAACCTGCTGCTCCTCATCCTGCAGATATCTCCTTCAGATCACCAGGCTGCTGGTGCTCATCTGCCTCTTGGTTTAGCATCTGGGAACCTGCTGAGCTGGGGTCCTGGAGCGGGCTTCTGGAGCTCCTGGGGGTCACAAGTGCTGATGTGACATTGTGTATTGCACTGTCTCTCTTGGGATTAACGGAGAAGCTGCTGGATAGCCCAAGGGATTTTCTAAATCCAACCCTTCCATGAATGATACTGTGGGAGAAAAGGGAGTGCGCTTTGGGCAGGGTGGGAAGCGCGGAAGAGCCTGGGCTGCTGCCTTGTGCATCCCTTCCAGGCTTATGTAAAGCAAAGAGGCATCAATATTTATTTCATTATAAAGCTCAAAGAAAGCCCCTTGATCTTGGTTTTATCAGGAGAAATAAATTCCTGGATAATTCCTTAGTCTGGATATGACAGTTTCCAGTCAGGTACTTGGGTGATGTAAGTTAAAATCATTCATTAACTTCAGCTGGGATTTGCCAACTTATACCAGCTGAAAGACTGTCTGGTTTTGTCTTCTGATGACAATTTTAACCCAAGTACAGCTGACCCAGCCTGGAGGAGAAGCTGATAACCACAACAAACAGCTCCCTGCATCCCCTCATGATGCAGCTTTCATCTCTGATGCGGGATCAGAATTCGCTTAGAGAGTGAGGAAAAATAGAAGCAACAATTTCTCAGCATCACCACTGAGAAATCACTTTAACAGCTTATAATGACACTCCATGGAAGGCACGCATGGACTCCCACATTCCCAGGATCATAGGGTTCCAGAGCTGTGATGTGCAGCCTCTGCATGCCCCATGTGAGCAGTGCCCCATGTGAGCAATGCCCCATGGAAACCCGCAGCTGGGTCCTCCCCAGCGGGGAGATCAAAGAAAATTCACCCACAGGGAGAGAGCTTGGAAATGCAGTGGGGAAATGGGATAAAACTGTGGATGGAGTTAACTGTAGGGAGGAAATGCGCTGTCTCAGAAGTGCAGGGTTTCCTCTGGATTCCCTCCGCCTGTGGCAGCAGGAAGCTGTGTTGGTGTATATGATGGGCTGCAGTGGCGTGAAGGATGCTCTGCCTTTTGGCTACATTGCACCCTGCTCTTCTCCATGGTGTGTGCTTTGTCTTTGCTGGGCTCCAAAGCTGTCTGAATTCTCTCTGGGGCCTTCATTGTTGGTGTGGTGCATATAGACTCTCTTGCAAGCCTTTGCACTTGATTGAGTCACTGCTTAATTTAATCCTCTAATCTAATCAATACTTCATGGACCAAGGCTTTATTTAAAAACCCAAACAAACAGAAAACCTTCCAGTCTCTTTTTTGATTGCCTTACGCAGGTATTATTAGGTTAATGCAATCAGCAGTGATAAAGCTGCCCTCCATTTAATGAGGGAGCAGTCTCATTCTGCATGCTGGGGAAGGGGGCCTGGAGAAGGAAACAACACAGTGCCAAAGTTGGGTGCTCAAGACATTTCTGCTGGCATCAGCAGATTCAGAGGTGACCCTTTTATTGCAGGAGGCACCCACAAGGACTCTACCTCCTCTCCAGATGCTCCATGAGATGAGAGCAAGAAGCAGGACCTGCTGCAGTCCCAAGAGGTAAGGAAGGATGATGAAAGGTAGGAGGATGGAGAGGAGTGTGATGAGGAATGCAGGTGGAGGCTGTCTCACAGATTTGCTCGAGGCTGTATGGTTCTGGTTGCATGGTGTGAAGCTGCTTTTCCTCCTTGGAGCTCCAATCATGCCATGGCATCAGCACACAGTTCCCAGTCACAGGCTGTGCCTGCTGCTGGGTGCTGGCACTCAGCTCGATGACACAATGCACCTGCATGAGTCCTCCAGCAGTTGTTCCATCTTTAATCAAATTTGTAGAGCCTCAGGCTGCTCATGGGGAAAACCACAGTTTTCATCTGTAATAAGAGGAAAGTTTGGCTGTCAAGGGGCGCAAATCCTGATAACAAAGTTATCCTTCCTTGTAGCATTCCATCATGAATTTCTTGCATCATTACTTTGCTAAGAGTGTTCTCATGTAGGAAGTTGTTCTTGGGCTCTGTGAGAGGGTTGAAAGTGGTAGCGGCAGCTTCCACTTCCAGGGCTTAGTGATGCCTTAGCATGGGTTTATCTTTCCCCACCACACAGCATGAAGCAGGGCTCAGGGATGCACTGGATGCTGCAGGTGCTCACCCTGGTGCCCTGGGGCTGAGGTCCAGAGCTCTGTGCAAAGCATGGGGAGTGAGCTGTGGTTCTGGCTGCTGCTTGTTGGGTTTTCTCACCTTAGATTGTACATTTGTGGATGGTTCCTGCCATCTTTCTCCTCATCTTTTTGGGAGAATTGTCCTGTTTTGCCCACAAGTTGTAGCACTCTGGTTGTGTTGTGTCTTTACAGAAGAAAACCAATAGTAATATGGGTAGGCAGGAAATAAACCCCCAAAGAAGCTACTAGAAGCATGAGAAAGGTGATAAAAAGCAACAGAAACATCTCTACCTCCTTGTTTTTTTCAAGAAAGGTCAATTGACTCCCTGCCACCTTGGAGCCCACAGCAAAATCGATGCTACTTCATCTTTAATTTGATTTTTCCATTCAATAAGGGTGGTAAGCATTAGTGTCACTGTAATTTTAGAGGGTACCATTAGATAACAGGCAAATATCAAACAGGAAGAGTATGTGCGGTATCAGTGGCAAAATATACCCAGCAATGATTTAGAAGAACATTAATGTCCTGGGCGTGCTGTAAGAGATGTCAAGGATGGCACAACAAAGTGTCTTGTTCTTCAAACAATCACTCACGGCGATGTCTGGCTCTTTGGGAGGCAGACGGCCACCCACAGAACCCAATGTCCCATCTACAACCAGTGACCTGCCTATGGCAGGCACCTCATACTGTTCCTGATGCTGCACGGGGGCGAGGAGGGTGATGGGTTGGAGGAGTGATGGACGTGCTCACTCCTTGCAGGTCGATAGCAGTGGCCTGCACTGATCCTGGTATTTTTGTGTTTAATTCAGTGCATAAAATGAAACAGGTAAATCACTCGGAGGAGATGTGAGCTGATGTTAATAGGCACATTTGCAGCGCTGTCTAAAAATGAGTTCTGCAATTACTGGCTCACAACATCACTTGTGCTCCATGGTGCTGCTGGAGCAGCTTTCCCACCAGGATCCCAAGAAGCTGCATCCCCAGCATGCAGCTCCGAGGGCTGGGGCTTGCTGGGGCGATGGCCAGACTGACTGGTATTGGCTTGACCGATGGCAGCAGCTGCAGTGGAGGATGAGACCCTCCAGGACAAGTGTGAAATGGGCTCAATGCGGCCATTTACCACCAAGTGACTCCTGTAAGAAGCTGCTGCGTGCCTGGCTCCCCGCAGAGGAGGCTGGCTCGTGGAAAGGGGGGGGGGTTTGCCTTGAACTGCCCTGAAGGAGCCTCATTAGAGCATCCAGCACTCTCCTGGATGAGAGGAGAGATGAGAGGGTTGATCAAATGGTTGTGGCTGTATTTCAGCGCTGTTGTCATCACCTCTGGCCCTGAGTGAGACCACCCGCTGTGCCGCCGGTTCTGCAGTGTCGGAGCCGAAGGGGCTGCATTCGGAATGCCAAGTGATGGGGGAGGCGTTCTGCCTCTCTTCTGCTGAGTAAACCACCCCACAGCACCATGAGGTGCCCGGCAGTGGAGTTCTGGGGGGGTGGACTGGAAACATCCCCAAGCACAAGGAGCCCCAATCTGTGTAAGGGTGCAGAAGAAGCACCCACACCCCCCCAGCTGCACTAGTACATGTTGGTGGTGCCTGTGCCAGTTCTGTTCAGCCACTAGATCAAGAGGCAGGGCTCTCTCTGTGACTGATCTTCATCCTGCCACACTGCTGGCGGCTGCCATGGTGGCGTTGCCGAGCTCTTCACAGAGGACACGGTGCCTTTCTCCAGAGGAAATGCAGAGGCTCAGCCAAGGGCTCTGTTTTTAATCTGGGCTGGGATATGGGATTTCTGGAGCATCCGCAGCCCTGACCCTGCCAGGCCTGTGGGAGGAACAGTGGGGTTGGATGATGCTCTGCCAGCTTCCCAGAATAGCATCCGAGGCAAGACCAGATTAATCCCTGTGGAGCCTCATTGCTGGAGCAGTGGGAATCTGTCCTGCAGCCCGCGGTGTTCCCACCTCTGCAGCAGAAGTGAAGGATCAGGGACCTGGATGATGCAGCCATCAACCAGTTTATCTCCAGGGAGCAGCCTTAATCGCTGGGATCAGCAGAGTCATTGTGGTTACTGAAAACAAAACCAAGCCGATTGTTATTTGGAGATTGTCGGGGACTGTGGCTGATCCCATTATGTGGAGCAGGAGGCACTGATAAAGCTGCACGAAGCAGTTACAGTGAAACCTCTGCGTTGCGCAAGGATGTGCTGGGGGCTCAGCCTCGAACTGGGGACACATAGGGACTTGTGAGAGGGATAGTCCCCAGCTGAGCATCTCCTGGCTCTGCCTTTGCAGGGAGCCCCTTTGTGCTCGCAGTAGTGCTTGGTGAAGCACTTCCTCTTCCACAAGTCCATCCCAGTGCCTTTCCCATGTAAATATCTGTTTGCTGATGCCTGGTTGATGTGTAGCTTGGCAAAAGCCTCTGCCAGAAGCCAAACTGGGGCTGCAGGAGTGGAGCAGTGTCACGATCCCATGCTAGGCACAGTGCACCAGGAGGCATTGGGAACACAACCCTCTTGGCACTATGGAACGAAGATGTGTGGTCCCATGAGGTGGTAGAAGATGCTGATGGATAACGGCGCAGGCCATAATTGAATGGTGTTAGAGTGCTCCTTTTTTTTTGTTTTTATAAATCTTAAATCATTCCCCAGCTCTTACTACTGCTTCAAATTGTAACTTCACTGTTACAAAGTTTATTGTGCACTAATTCATCCATCCCGTTCATTTACATTCTGCTGACAGGGTACAAAACTGCTGCTTTTTTCATCCCAGAGAATTCCAACTTCGGCAATTTATGGTGCCTTTTTGATTTAATCAGGATATTTCCTAAACTTCCATGGCAACAATATGACATTGCTCAAGAAGTACCTGAGAGATGGCTGGGTGTTATTATTTATATCCCTGGTGAACACTGTGTTCCTGGAGGATTTGCCACCAGTCAGTGCCATACTGGTGCATGGGCTGGAAGTTGTGAGTTGGGGTGGGGGTCCCTCCAGCATCATTTGACTTAGGAAGGACCCCAAAAGCTCCTTTTTTTGCCATTGTCAGAAATGCCCATGTTAATTCTTCCCCTTTCCCACCCCAAAGTAGCCTGGAGCTGTTGGGGATTGATGGGCACATTGCCCTCCCACCCATTGGTGCCATGGATGGAGCTGTTTGGTGCTGCTCTGCAGAGCCCGTGTCGTACCATGCTGAAACGCTGTTTTTTCACTCTTCCAAACACTGTCAGCACAAGTCACAGGAGGGCTTATTTTTGGCTCTGCTCAGCGTAGTTACCTAGCAATTTGCAGGAGGTTGGTATTACTGGATAGTTTCTTGAGCTGCTTTGCAGCGAGCAATTCATTTGTTGCATTTGGTTCCTTTTACTGCTCACAAACAGTCCAGACGCCAGCTTGGAGTCTTACAAATTTGTTCTCAGTTGGAAAGATTTCAGCCCCGTTGGTTGTTTGTGGAATATTTCCTCTGATCCTTGCTTTTGAGTGCTCGACGCCTGTAATTCCCAAATCGTGCCTGGGCTCGGGCTGCCGGTATGGCGCAATGCTTCTCCTCGGCGCTGCGGAAGGACAACCACAACCTATGCTGGTGTGAATATCCTGTAGAACAGTTCTTGGAAGCTTCTTCCAATGTTTTGCTGCCTCCTTTCTCAGGCTGGAAAGGAATAACAGGCAAATGCCTTCCTCTTCCGGCTCCTGGCTGCGCCTGTTGCCCTGTGCACACAGCATCACTGCTCTAATGAGCTGTAAATACTGTTTACACTGGGTTTATTATCTCCAAGGTAATTTATGCTTTTCTGCTCATCCAGGGCGTTCACAGGCCTTCTGCTCCCTGAAGAACTTGAAGCGCTGTAATGAAGAATTGCTCTTATTCAGCTAAGAAGCAATATTGATGCTAAAAAGCAAATGAAGTCACTGCCTTCCATCCTCCCAGCATCACTCTGGAGGGGGAAATCCCAGGTGGTGCAGAACAGGTCAAACAACACACAGATGCCAAAGAGCCACGGTGCTATGATGAATTTTCCAGAATCCTAATTAGGAACAAATTAAAGATACTCCAATTCCACGTATAGAGTTACCCACATGGCTAAACTAAAGTGAAAGATGCGTGCCTTGGCTTGCAGGTGCAAGAGGGAGGGTTTATTGTCTGCTTGGTGCCTTCTTGCAGGAGGTTGGGTGCTGTTGGTGTGTCACAGGGAGTGAGAACCCTGTTGGTTGGTGAGAAGAGGCCCATCTGCAGCGCGCTCAGACTGATGGAGCAATGGCCATGGCTGAAGGACACTCATTTAACCTCCTCATCATGGCTGTGCCTGCAGTGGGCAGCTTTGTGCAGGTACAGATGATGCTTCTGAGGGGGAACATGTTTGTGGAACTTCCCCCCACGGCACATAAATGTTCATTAGTTCTATTATCCCGACCATTTTGTTCTCCAAAGTGTTGCAGGGAAGATAAAATGAGAGCGATGGCTCTCTCGGAGCTCCAGCGGGTGCTGGATGTTTGCTTTAAATAGAATTAACCATGCAAATTGAATCATGTGAGCGTAAATTAGCGCTCATTCCACTGGTGCTCTCGATATGGCTTAACCTACCATTTACCCCAAGACATCTGCTAAGTGCCATTCTTTCAAGTACTTAAACAGCACCTATTGCTACCAAAAACGTCCCAGCCCCACGAACAACAAAGCTGCCAGAAAGCCTGTAATTATCGTTAAAGGGCTATTGTGCTTCTGGAGATGATGAAGCCTCGGGTGAGGCTTTCCAGGCTGGCTCTCCCGCTTGCCAAGGAGAGGTGGAGTGGAGCTGGGGCTGAAGCCTTGCAGCCTCCCTTCCTCTGGCTGCTCTGGCTGGAGCTTGGTACAAGGAGTTGGAAGGATGCTGCGAGAGGAGGGCAGCACCGAGGCTGGGTTCCCCAAGTTTCTACCTGTTGTGAGGAGGAAGGAGGCGGCCGTGTGTCTGCTGGGAGATTTTGGCTCTATCTCTTGCTGCCATTGCATCTATTGCAGCTGCTATGGAAGAAGAGGGCCCAGGGCTGCGGTGAGCACGGTGTCACTCCTCCAGCCTTTGCTGCAATGTATTCTTTACACTGTTATTTAAGCCTTTGTTGTCGTAGCCGGGAGAATTAAGGCATTAACCTCGCAGGGAAGGTGGAGTTGCAGCAGCTGGAAAGCTCAGTCCTTCAGTGTGGATTCGCTTCTGCATGTCAGATCGCAGCTGAAAGCGTGGTGGATGGAAAAGGACAGAGAGGGTGGCATTGCCGGTGTCCCATGGATGCTCAGCCTGCTCCCGGGCCCCTCGTGGGAAGCGCGGCTGTGATGCTCATTGGCTTCACATGGAATTCCTGCCCCCTTCCTGCAGCGTGAGAAAACTCATTGTGATGGGTATGAATAGAGTTGGGCACAATTCCTCCACAGCAGTTATGCAAATTCCCAGCCATAATGACACATTGTCTTGTTCGATCCTGTGAACAGATGGCCCAAAGACAGGCTCAAGATCGGAATTAGTCCCGGGCTCCTGCAACGTAGCTGGGAGCATATGGTCCTCATAGATTCCTTGTTTAGCCTTGATAGCTAAGTGAACTGCTTCAAATGAATACAAGAAAAAGAAGAGGACAGACAACAAGACTGTGTTGATTCAGTGGTGCTCAGGCTCTTTGGAGAGGCTGAAACTGCCCCTTCTCAAACTCCTATATCCTTCCAGCAGCATAAGTTTTGCTGCCAATGATCCACAAAGATGGAAGCAGCTCTTTCCTACCTGGAAATACAGATCCCTAGGGCATATGACTGTTTCCACGCACCTCCTGGGATGGCCTGCGTCATGCTGAGGTAGAGGAAAGCTTCTATCAGCAACAAGTATTAAAGCTGGTATCAAGCTCAGGTTGCCCAAAAGCATGGTTGTAGCAAGGCCAGAGGATGCTGGTCTCACTTTCATTGTGAAAAGCAAACCCACCTTCTCCAGTGTGGATTCCTCTGGGAGGTGAAGAAGCTGGGATGCAGGCAGGAGCATGGTCCCACTTTTGGCCAGGGCAGTTTCTTTGGCTCCTTACAGCATCACTCCCATCTGACAGCAGCAGCCTGCAGGGACCAAACTCAGAGCCCGCTTCAGACCTGTTATTTGTGCTACAGCTTCCCAGCCAGCCCCGAGTGTACCAGCAGTGGTTTATAATTCCATTTGGCACTTTGTTTTATTGTGAGGCTTTAGGAATGGCTCTGATGGATAGCTCCGTTCTGCTGGCTGGCACATCCACGCTGCACATGCTTGGTCAGGTGCAGAGTCCAACTTGGAACCATCAGGAGGGGCACCTAGTTTGGAAAATGGGGCATTATATGTTTGTTGCTTATAGCTTTGTAAATTCATGAAGTATGGGGTTTCTTCTCCATTTATTTCAACCTAAAGATGTTTTTTAAGGCTGTTCATCTGTACTGCTTGGGATTTCTCCAGGGACAAAATAGAAAACAGATACATATGGTGAAAGTGCTGAGCAACGATGATTGATTCTGTCAGTTAAATGTCATACCAGCATTAAACAGCGTATGCTGCTGTAACTGCCTCCCCACTCATGTCAGAGCTGAACGCTTCCCATCAGCAGGTGAGCTGCCATTGGCACTGCACAACTCAGCATCTGGGTGAAAAAGGGACTTTTTCTTTCAAAGCTAGGCTATTTCTAATCAGCTCAGTGTCTGGGTCCTAATATTTGCCTAGAGCAAGTTCTTTTGTTCTTTCAGAAGTCTGAGTAAGTGTTCCCTGAGGATTGTGCCTGAGAAAACGTGTGGGAAGAGGTGTCGGTGCCAATGTGGGTCCATGGTACCACAGATGTGGCCATGCCAGGACTGGGCTCTGCCCAGCTGCTCCTGTGCTTTGTGCAGTGTTGTGTGTGTACTCCCCCCCCAATAATAAGTAGCAGCAGAGGTTCAAACTGATGTACTTGTTCTTTTCCATGTTCTGCATTGTAAACCAGCTCAGCAGCTCTGCTGGGAATTCCCTGGGACGAGGGCAAACAGAGCTTGCTGCTGTTCCTGGATGAGTTGTTAGGATGCTACTGGAGGAAGCACAGCCCATTGCAGGGACCTGAGTGACCTTTCATTTCCTTGTAATTACAAAGCAGATTTGAAATTAATTGATCCCGATGTTTTCTTGAAGGAGGGATGAAAAGAGGGCAATGTGATTTCAAACTGGGGCAGATGAAATACCAAGGAGGATGATATTTGCTGGGGCTTCACCAGCCCTCAGGGGAGCTCTTTCCCTGTGCTGGGGAAGATTAGTGGTTGATGAGTGTGAAACACCACGGGGTTTCTCTGTCCTGTTTGCATGTGTCCTCCAAATGCTGGTAGAAGGGGTTTTCTGAGCCCCCCCAGCCTCCAAGAGAGCTGGTCCAGGGCGACCTCCTCCAGCCCCTTCTGAGGGATGTGAATGGTGCTGGTCCCCCCACCCTGATTGCCAGGTTGGCAGCGCCACCAGCATCATCTGTTTCCATGGTGACGGCAGGATGCTGTGCCATGGAGCTGGGTATTGGTGCATGCCACAGGCTTCTGCTGGTTCCTTCAGGAAGCTGGTGGAGTCCACAGAAAGCCGGGTGCAGAGCACAGAGCTTGAGCAGGGCTGGCTGTGGGGGTCTTTGTTTCATCGCAGAAATTGAGCAGAGTCCCTGTGCCGCATGGAGACACCCACAACCCTGCAGAGAGGCACCACATATACGTATGTTTTCAGCAGGGCAGCAAGACAAATGAGCCCAGCTCTTAGAACCATCCATCTAACTCATGTCCTCTGGACCCCACAACCTTCTCCAAGTAAATTAAGTCCCGTGCCTGGCACTATTTGCTCTACTGAGCTCTTTTGCCCGGAGGCACAGCAGCCTCTGGTGGGTTTTTGGGAGCAGGGGGTGAGACCTGGCCCTGTGCAGGCCATGATGCAAAGGGACTGGGCTGTGTGCTGTGCAAACAGGCATTTCAGCTGTATTTTGCTCTGCTGCCAGGTACTACCATGGGCAGAAGACGGTTTGCAGGATCCCAGGCCTTCTTAAAGCCCAGCTGGCTTACGCTAAACAAGGTGAAGAGGTGCCGAAGGTCACCAGCCCATGCAGCCAGAGGTGATGGCACAGGGCTGGCAGGGTGAGGAGCTATCCCAGTGTCACCATTGGTGCTACAGGGGAGGGCCATTTTTCTCCCTGTTAGATAAGCTATTGCCTGTTCCTTGTTTCTGTTTGCATTGGGGAGATCTGTGCTGTCATTGCTGCGATAACAGCTTTCTCTGGCACTGTCCTTGGAGTGAGAATTTAGGGATTTATCTACTGCCTTAACCACAGACACCTCAGCTGGATGCTCAGGGTGGACCATGGCCCCATGGTGCTGCCCATAGTCCCCAAGCAGCACTGTGACTCCCACCCGGGATGCTGCAGGCAGAGCAAGAGGGCACAGGCTGTTCTAATGCGATCCTGGTTTGCTCTGAGAGCAGCCTCCTGCTGAACTCGACTCCCTGCTGCCTCCCAATCACTCTTTGCTGCCATGCAGAAGCAGACAGACTGTGGATTCAAATGCGCTCCCTGTGCCCATGGCAGGGGGTGCTGCCTCCTCCCTTTCCTGGGAATTATTTATGCTTGGAGCCAGGGTCCAGCAGCCTTGGGAATGTGCAAGTGATGGATGCTTGTCCGTTGTCTTAATTTTCCTGTTTGTTGCACCCGGGGCGAGCCCCCTGTGCTGCTGCAGGCTCTGAGTGCTCCTGCTCTGATATACACACCTTCCTCTTTCTGTAGATTGTATCTTTTATGTGTGTTGTAACTCACTCCTCACTGGCTGTGGCAAGGAATTCATCTCTCTTCTGCCTGAACCTGGTCACTGCAGGCTATGGGCGAGCTGGTTTTTATGGTATGTGGGCTCCCTTGCTCCATACTGCCCTTCTGTATGTGCATTTGGAGCAAGAAGCAGGTCAGCCCTCCTTCCCATGGTTTAAGGACCATGGAGCACACTGGAGGGGTTTGAAATAGAGAGCTTTGGCCTCTGCTCATGTAAAAGTCATTCCCTGCTTCAGCAACGTCACCAAAAACGTGCTCTTTTCAAAGCCAAGATGCAATTTCCATAGCCACAGCCACGGCAGTGGCAGGAGGTCTGCAGGACAGTGGTGACTCAGGGCTGGTTGGCCAGATATGTGGGATGTCAAGGTCCAAGACCATCTCCTTGCTCAGGCGAGGTCTGTCTGACCAGCAAGCTGCTGCCATGGGACATCACTAGCTCTGCAGGTAGAGGCACGATATTCGTCTGCTTTAACAGGCTGGATTGGATCAGAACCATTCACAGCTCAGCATTAAACACTAAGCAGCACTAGCTGCTTGATGCCGTTGCTGTCGGGAGTCTGATGAAGCTCCCTGGCTGGCTGCGGTGCCCTGGGCAGCACAAGCTGCCTCATGTCAGCCTCATGTCAGCCTCATGTTCATGCTCTCTTGAACTATGGAAAGTACCAAATCCCATCTGGACCTAGAGAGGAGAGATCCTATGCCATGGCCATCCATACCAGCCCTCATTGGAGACCAAGTGAGCTTTACACCCCCAGCACCGACTGCTGCTTGGATATGAACAATCCCCCCTGCCTGGGGCTGAGGAAGGGCCACTGCAGCTGCCAGAGAAGCCGGTGACTTATTGCTCTAATAAAAACTGATGCTGCTCATTTGAGCATTCTGCAAACCAAGGGGAAAGGTGGGGTAAATCCACTGTGTGTCATATCCCATCAGCACTGCAGCCCTCGCTGATGGGGCATCACTTCCCTGCCCATGCCCTCGACCAGACAGGACTTCCATCTCCTCTCTCCTGCTGCTAGAGGTTGGATGCTCACAGCAGGCCAGCACAGCCAGGCTCCAGCACCTTGGCACTGAGCAATGCACCTTGTTCCCTTGTAGCAAACCCACAGCCTATAAAAAGGAATAAAATACGCAATGCCATGCAAACAGCATCCCTGAAGAGTGGTAAAGCACCGAACTGCTGCTCCCATGACATCAGAAGAGAGTTTTGCCTTTAAACAAATAACCTCAGTTAACAAAGTTACTATTCAAATGCTGTAACAGCACATTGAAGGGAAAGAGGCAGCTCCTTGCAGCAGTGGGATGTATTCTGCGCTCTGTAGCATCCACAGCCTTGGGCAGCCAGAGCACACACTGATGGGGAGGAGCAGGATGCAGCCCCACTGTCCTGCTGCTGGAAACAGCCTTAATTTCTCCTAGTGCCTCATGTACAGTAGCCAAGCACCCAGAGCTTGCACCCAGCAGGTTCAGCCACTGCTTTTAGCCCTGCATGGCAGGACAGGCCACGTAGCAGCACTCTGCTGGCATTGCACAGCGCTTTATAAATGTTATATGAAGGTGAAGCTCCTGCATTGCTCCTCTGGGACCTTCCTAACCTTGCTGGTGTGAGTCTTCAGGAAAGGAGTGCTCAGTGCACAAAGCCCAGAGACAGATGACTTGGGACCATCCTGGTCTAGATGAAGTTGCTTGATGGAGCTGCCCGGTGCAGCGCAGGGAGAGCTCTGTCTCCCTGGCAATGGTTGCCATGCGATAGCTGCCGTGGCACTGCATCGCCTGACTTCAGTCGAGCGCACGGTCCTTCCCAAGGGAATGCACTCATGTCAGAGTCCCCAGGGAGGCACAGGCACCAAGGTGATGGGAAGAATTGCTGCAGGACGGCTGAGTCCTGCTGATGGAGAGAGGAAAAGAGGGAGAACCCTGGGACTGAACCGGGAGATGGAGCTGTCCCAGCTCTGCAGCAAAGGCACAATGTGGCTGTGGCAGCCGGAGGGAACGGCGTGTTCCCAGACTATGCCTGTGTCCTCTCCTTTCCAGGTCCATAATCCTGTGCCACAGTGGGACACAACCATCAGTCACAGCCCTGCAGAGGATGCAGTTTGCCAAATGTAATGTGGCCTGCAAGTCATTTGTAACTCATCTTTTGGTAGTATTCAGCCCCAAGCTGTGGTCTGTCTGCACAGCCTCTTCCATGCTCCTGAAGTTGATGGACTAACAACTTTACAGTAGTGCTTTCTTTCTCCCAGCGAGCACTTAGCCTTACATGGTGAGACAACTGCTGTTTTGAAAAACACATCCTCTATAAGAATGTAAGGTTTTTATTTTACATCCAAATGTAAAAGCAATAATTGCATTCATGCAGAAAACCGGTGGGAAGAGGCAACACCCCCAGATGAACAAGCGCTTTGTCTTTTGGCTCCCCGTGACTAGTTGAGCTCAGAGCTGTGCACCCATCCAATGCTGCAAGCGATGTGAATTGTGCATAGAGGGGGTCTGGCTTGGAAAAGCAGTGGATCAGTGTTTAAAATGCATTGAGAAATACGCACCAGTGGTTCAGAGAAGGCGCCTGTAACTGCTGCACCCATTGCTGCGTAGAGCTGGGTCCTGAAGGACCGCTTGCGCTGGGGTCCGTGCCTGCATCTGTGGTGATGGGAGCGTTGTCCCAGCAGCAATCCCCTCGTGTCTCATAAATTACCTGCATCTGATTCCTGTATCCGCTTTTCCATGTGAACAATGGCGTTGAACTGAACGCCAGTCATCAGACAGGCGTAATTGGATTTGGGAAGTGTTATATTGTGAATTAAATTGACTGATGGGGAAGTGCCAGTTTTATTAAAAGTCTTCCTTCAGATGATAATTTTATATCTGTGAGGATGAATTACAAGAGTACTTGAAGGCATCAGTTGAAAACGAGGAAGTCATTTTAATAAAGGCTGACTTTCTCTTTCGTATACTTCTTTTTAAGTATTTTATCTCTTTGTGGGAAACTCTATCCAATTCCAAACCAAAACCAGTGTCAAAAATGCCACATAATCAAGCAATTACTTTGCTCCCAGAGCCCAGGCACACACAGCCAGGACTAAGCTGTCTCTGGGCAGCCCTGGTTTGATTCCACTGGGGTGACCTGGCTCCTGGAGGCAATCACACATTGGCTTATCAGCATTTTCGCCTTCACACATCTTCACTGCTTGGGAAAGCTCTGGCTGGCGCAGCCTCCACAAGAAGCTCTGTCTGTGAAGCCACAAGTGCTGTCCCTGAGCATGGCCCTGGGGTGATGGATTCAGGCTTCATCCCTTGATGCATCAGGGTCTGGGAATGTTTTGCTTCATTTTTCCTTCAGAGCAGCTTTTGTGGTTTGTTTTTTTGCATTATTCCTATGGCTGTGGGGAAAAACAAATGGGCTGAATTCCCTGGGTGGACAAGAAGAGCTGGACAATGTGTTCAGCTTCCAAATAGCCTTGAAGGGGAATTCACTGTGATTGTTTCTGAATAAATCCAAGGATTATAGCAGCATGAAAAAGCTGGAGTTTTGCAGTAAAAGCCTGTTTCTGTTGTGTATTATGTTAAATAGCATCATCATATGCAGATAAGAGCAAGCAGTGCCCCCCAGACATGGATTTGGGATGCAGTTAACATCTGAACTAATTGGCACTGAGCCAGGATCAGGTGGAAGGCATTGGCATCACTTTGCCTCCTATCCCTGTGCATGTAGAGGAGCCTCACTCCTTGCCACATGTCTTTGGCGGCTTGTACCATCGCCCCACCACCGAGATGTGGGAGGGAGCAGTTTTGGGTACCAAAGGCATCACCGCCACCTTGGCAGCTGCCTCCCCATCAGCTCATCCTGGGTCTCTGCTGCCTCCTCCCATTATCCTGGCTCTGGTTGGCTGAGTAGGATGGTGAGCCGTGATTTCTCCATCACGTCAATGCTTGTTGATCTCTGCTCTTGAGGCTTCAGTGGAAATCTGAACACTGAAAAAATCTACTTCCTTTTATTGTATTTTCCAGAAGAAAGAAGTGGGAAATGGAGCAAGGAAAAGAGTAAGAGGGACAAAACCAAACCCTTGGAAACTTCCTCGACTCTCTCCTGCTGAAAGAAGCTTATTATTGGACTTGATGATCCTTGTGGGTCCCTTCCAACTTGAGGTATTCTATGATTCTGTGATTGGCTTTATTCCATAATTTCACAGCAAGGAGACGGTTTTTCTTCCCATTGGTGCCAGTCGTGGCACTGCTGAAATCAGAAGGGTTTGGGGTTTAGATGTCAGTGCTAGCGGGGCAGCTCACAGGCATCTCCTAAAGATGCAGGTCACTGCTTCATTTCCCTCTCCTACTTAAGCTTATTCTAATTAAGAGTGTCTTAATAAATCTCTGATGTGCAGTTCAGCTGAAATGGGGCGGGAGCCATGGCTGAGCAAGCACTGGCCAATGCAGCCTGCAATCCACGAGTCACCTCTGACCGCTCGTTCATCACCAGACAGCGTCCACTTCATTATGTCTCCATTGATCAGTTAAATACTTTGTGCTTTATTTATCCCACCGACAGGAAAGAGAAGTGCAGGAACAAAGAACAATTGAGTTGGACTGATACCTAAGGAAGAAAAATGAGCAGCTAAAAGCTGCGCTATGCCCGGCTTCCTTTTTGGATTGGTCTCTGTTGCATTTGGGATAGGGTTTTTTCCCTATTTAAAAGGCAAAATCAGTGAAAACCTCTTTGTCAAAGTTTTAGTGCTCTGGCCCGTGGTAGAAGGGCCGGGTGCTGTCACCACTATCTGGATGACTGGGATATGAACCCTTGTGTGTGCAGAGACCTGTCCTGCCCCTCTGTTAGAGGTAGAAAGGCACTATATGAAAGGGCAGCATCAGATCTACCCACTTCTCACAAGAGGAATCCCAGATTTCAAAGTACAATTAGAATTCTGGTTGTTCTTTGGTTGATCTGAATCTCTGTCTTCTGCTGGAATGGCTGTGTGCTGAAATGGTTTGAAGTCAGATTCTTTAGCGGCACAGAGAACTCGAGGCTGGATTTGCATGTGAAACGAATCATGCCAAAAATGATTAAAAACACCATAAAAGTTGAATTTAAGACTTTTTTTGTTACTTACTATCAAAGTTTTCCAGAAATTTTCCACCCTCTCAGATGAGCCTCATTCCGCTGAACTGAAGAGAAACTTTCTCTGCGATTCATTACTGAGCGGTCTGAGGGGAATTCTTCATGTTTCAGTGAAAAAGCAAAGCTAAAAATAAAGGAGTTTCCATCAGATAAGTTTTTTTTTGTGGAAGATGAGACTCTGGGAAACATAAGGACAATGTTTTATCTTGTGAATGGTTGGTGGTAAATAATTAGGAAGGAAGAAGGAGCAGGCAGGGTGCGTGTGTGACAAGAACAGTGAGTGCTGTGCTGATCCCAGTGTTCAACAGGCACCGTGAGCAAGGTGCAGGAGGTTGGATGGGTTTGTGTTGCTTCATGGCAATGCTTTGACATTTGAAATTTCCATTTGGAAGAGCAGCCGTTAGGTCCAGCCCCGGGATGAAGCTGACATGCGCTTTCCCAGCCATCACTGGCACCATCAGCACGAGGCTGCTGCCAGCCCTGGAGACGAATGCAAACCCATGAAGCTTGCATGGTGCCTGTCCAGCCCTGCACAACTGTTTGGTACAGATGCACCTCGAGGCCTGGGAGCAGCTGCTGCCTGCATCCCCATCCTACTCCATCCCCATCCCACCGCACCTCCATCCCATCACATCCCCATCCCACTGCATCCCTCTCCCACCCGAATCCCCATCCTTGAGCACAGCAGTTAGTCCCTGAGGAAAGATTATTTGCATGATTAAAACAACAAGGGGAGCAGCACCACAGGCAGCAAACCTTAACTGTGTTCTTACAAAACAGAGACACGTCAGCAAATGTCTGGATATGCCTCTACTAACGATGGCAGGATCTGTCAGTGGCTGGGAGAAAAAAGTTCTCTCTCCACCTCTGTAGATGTGGGGCTGAAATCATATTTGTATGTAGATGTGGTTTCTCTAAATGCACACTAACTTCCCAGTTGCTGCAGGAGATGTTGCATATTCATGGCAGGAGAGCCTTTTACCAGGGCAGGAGTTTTCAAGAGTGCTTTGCATGTTTTTTGCCTTTCTCCACGTGTCAGAGATCAGCTAACACTGAAATTAAAACCCAGCCGAGACGGATCATGTGCAGCTCAGCAGGGGCATTATTCTCCAGCGAGTGGCGAGGGAATGGTGGAGCAGTAATGCACAGCTTTTGTAGCCCTGTTACTTTGATGAATTCCCCAGTGCTGGCAGCACGGAGAGCTTTGTGTCCCATCAGGAGGTGCCCGCGGGAGCAGCAGCACAGGCTGGACTCTGGGATACTCATGCTGCACGAGAGTAATGTGTTTTCTGTTAATCAGCCATCCACTTTGTCCTTGTAAACACAAATTGGATATGGGGAATGTGGTTAGGACCCTGTGCTCTTCTCCACAAGTGGTCCCTTTAGCCATAGGATAGCCCTGGTAAAAGCTCCTCCAAAGCCAGCCCATCCCACTCAGCAAGTCACACAATGGCACCGGCTTTTTGCATGGAGAATCCAAGTGTAGGGCATTGAGTATGGCGATCAATGTAATCAATGTAATCATCCCATTAACCACAGATGCTGTTCCCCTAATCTGTGATTTCAAGTCAAATGCAACCAATTGGTTTGCTCAGGATACTCACAGCCCAGTTCATGAACCATAGAATATAGAGTGGTTTGGACTGGAAGGGACCTTAAAGCTCATCCAGTTCCAACCCCTGCCATGGGCAGGGACACCTTCCACTACAGCAGCTTGCTCCAAGCCCCATTCAACCTGGCCTTGAACACTGCCAGGGCAGCCACAGCTACTCTGGGCAGCCTGTGCCAGGGCCAAATCCTGATCTCCTGAAGGTGCTGAGCAAACAAACACAGGGATCTGGGCGGTCAAGCCTGGCTGGTGCACTCCTGGGATCCCACAGCATCCCGGCTCCGATAGGGAGTATTGGCTGAGGACAGCTACCCAGGGAGAGTGAGAACAAATCACAGCTTGGAGTCATATCTGCCTGCAAACATTTCCATGGTGCATCTGCTGCTTTGAATTGGGACCTGAATATTCATCTCCAAAATGTATAATTTATACTTACAGCAGACAATTCATAATTTAAGTGTTATTGCTCTAAATTAAGTATAACATTTAAGCTGGCTGTGGACCAGACAACTAAAACCAAGCCACCATGAAGAGGGGAACGTGCTCTCCCAGCAGTTCATGCCACAGGGGACCACTGGGATGTGGACATCGGAACAGAGTCAGGCCTGGCTGCCTATGGCACCCCTGCCTGTGTCCTCTCCCTTCTCCAGCCCTCCAACAGCAGCCACTGGAGAGAGAAAGCAGAAAAAGTCAGGAATGAAAAAGGAAAATTAAACATGAAAATTTAATTAAATCACCCTTTGATCACTCTCTGTGGAATGGACTCTATTCGGGAGATTATTTATTGGAGAGCAATAATAGCTTCGAATTAGGATGGGATTCAATGGGAAATGAGGGGTTTAATATTTATTTCTTTTAATCAACCCGCTTTCCCCCTACACAAACCAACACAACTCCACACACATTACGAGCCAAATAGCGTCCAAGTTATATGTTATAGCCTGGTTATTTGCTATTGTTTATCCATCTGAAACTTGTGGTTTAACATCACCAAAGCAGCCACTTTGTGCCTTCACTGTGACAAGCAGGGCACTGTGATTTCCTTTCGAAGTCCTTGGAAAGGAAGGATGCAGAGCAGAGAAGCACTTTGCCGCACCAAGTCCTCACCATGGGTGCTGTCACAGTGCAGGGTACATGGGACCATCCCCACTGGCTGGGATGAAGGGTCCTGGGAAGCCAGAGGAGCCTGGGATGTCGGTGCAGGACTTTGGGTGGGAGTCACATTCCTCTTCCCAGCTTTGGCTCCCACACAGTAAATCCCCTGAAAGAGCAGCCGTGGCTGCCTTGGCTTTGTGAATGAGGCCCTTGAAGATTTGCATATATCATAATATATGTGAGTCACAACCAGCCAGCATTTCAAATGCTCACTGAAAGAACCAAATATCCCCATTAGAGCTTTTATCCCCTGCTATTTCATATCACAATAAAATGTCAAAAGGAAAAGAGAAGCAGATTTCTGATATTATTACTTTGAACTTTTCTTGGCTATACTCCCCTGAAGCATGACATTTACTGAGGAGAGGGAAAAAGGAAGAGTCTGGAATATCTCCTCAATCATCTTTATTTCGGTGCTGTGGCATTGAGTGGCCGGACATCCTCTGCTGTCCGTACGGGAGCAGTGGTTGGGGTGGCACCGTGTCCCCAGAACTCTGCCTTCCCCCTGGCACCCAATGGGATCCAGCACCTCTGGACGCCTCTACCTGCACGCAGCTGAGGAGACAAAACAGGCACCATATATAACATCGTCATCACCACCGCCATTATCAATATCAACATAGCAAATGGTGTAGAATAGCATAGCATGGTATAGTATCATAATATAGAATCCCAGACTGGTTTGTGTTGGGAGACCTTAAAGCTCATCCAGTTCCAGCCCCTTGCCATGGGCAGGGACATCTTCCACTAGAGCAGGTTGGCCAAGCCCATTCTACAGCAACATCTAGCATTTTCCAAGGCTGATCCCATTGTACTCCTGGGAGAAGCAGCACAAAGAGCCATTCCCCGGGCACGTTGACATTGCCTTCCCAATGGCTTTGTCCTTCCCATGGCCCTGAGGCCAGGCTTTCCCGTGGGATTTACACCATGTCATAAAGGTGGCTCCAGGGGACTACATATGAATTCTAAGTCATCAGAAGTTCACAGTGTAAGGAAAAGCATGGTTGGATGTCATAAAAAAGTGAGAAGAATAAAGTGTTTCTTCCGTCAAAAGCTTTTATGAGTCCATTTAAGAAATCCATTTTAACTGTATTTTAATTTCATTTATGGACCTAATAAAGTCAGATAGTGTCAGGGAGATTCACAAAGGTGAGCACTAACACCACGTATGACTCCCATTTATTAAATAGCCCAAGCTTAGCCATGGATGGAGCTGCCTGGAGTTTTGCTGCAGGGGAACAGGGTGGCCAGGGATATCCCACCCCCTTGGGATGCAGGAGGTGGGGATCATGGAAGTAAATCTTATTTGGCAGCTCTATCTCTTGTGTGAATGAGGCAGGGTTATATCCTGGCACTGGTGCAAGGGTCCAGGGCGGGAGGTGGACTTTCTAACAGGCATTATGAGAGGCACCTGGAGAAGGAAATACTCAGAGCAATGCTTTTCCTATGGGCTCTGGGCAGCTTTCAGGGCAATTAGAAAAACCAATCCAAACTGCAGGCACTGCAGAATCTTGTGCAATCAGGATTTGGTTATAAGGGAGGTCCTGAGAGATGGATGCATTGACCTGGTCCAGTGGGCTGGAGCACTGCTGAGATGCTGCACGTGGGGCTCTGGCTTTGTGGGGAGGATGGCAGAGGTGGCTTGAATCCTCTGAGCTTCAGACCCAGACCCAGATCTGAACCATCAAAGGGCCACATCAAACGCTGGGAGTTCTGCCATCACCAGGGTCCTGCTCGTCCCAGGGCCACTGAGGTTTGCTACATGCAACAGGGGCAAAGGCAGGGAGAGGAGCAGCAGCGCGGGAGGAAGAGGTGTTGTTATGGTAACAAATGACTTGTACTCTCCAAAGGATGCACGATTCTGGTTTAATAGG
Organism: Bolborhynchus lineola; assembly: GCA_025448015.1. NCBI lineage: Eukaryota > Metazoa > Chordata > Aves > Psittaciformes > Psittacidae > Bolborhynchus > Bolborhynchus lineola. Next base: position 11,201 of record JAOEHX010009556.1, on the reverse strand, counting down.
GAGAAAGCGCCAGGAAGAAGAAAAGGATAATAATTCAAAAACATTTAATGAGATGTGAATTGTCCCTGCTCATTCTCTGGAGTGTGCAATGGCTCAAGAGGGAGGACGAGTGGTGGTTACAGCCAGCCTTGTGCGCTGAGCGGGGCTGCTGTGCTGCTGCCGCACCTCCGAGGCACCCCGGCCCTGGGACACTGTTGGGTCTAAAGCCTCAACTTCTACCAAAATTGAATGCCAGAGAGGGCTCTTCATCAGCCACTGTAGCGATAGGGCAAGGGGTGGTGGGTTCAAACTGAAACAGGGGACGTTCAGGTTGGAGATAAGGAAGGAGTTCTTTACTATGAGGGTGCTGAGGCGCTGGCACAGGGTGCCCAGTGGAGCTGTGGCTGTCCCATCCCTGGCAGTGTTCAAGGCCAGGTTGGATGAGGCTTGAAGCAAGCTGCTCTATGGAAGGTGTCCCTGCCTGTGGCAGGGATTGGAACTGATGAGCAATAGGGTCCCCTCCAACCCAAACCATTCTATGATTCTACAGAATGTGCCATGGGGAATCCAGAGCTGAGGCTCCTGCCTTCAGCTCCTCCATACAGCAGCTCTGCTTTGCTGAGGAAATGCAGCGCTTTGCTACGGAACACAATCATTAGGAATGTGCCAGAAACCAGGTATTAATAGAAGCGCTATTAGAGAATTTATGGATGATTTAAGATGCAGCCCATTCTGCTAGTGAATGCTTCGTCTGTTTAAGAGCAGTAATTGCCTATTATCTAGCAGCTTCTAATGTGCTTGGCTCGTGCTGGCATGACACACGAAGATGCAGCACATATTGAAAGGACTAATGCCAATTCAAAGGACCTGCTTGTAATTTTAAGCACAAGAACACAATAAAATTCAAATGGCACAGGGGGAAGGGGTGAAAAAGCAAACAACACAGATTGGTTTGGATTGAAGCTCATGCACTTCCAATCCTTGCCACGGGCAGGGACACCTTCCACTGGAGCAGGGTGCTCCAAGCCCCTGTGTCCAACCCGGCCTTGAGCACTGCCAGAGATGGGGCAGCCACAGCTTCTCTGGGCACCCTGTGCCTGCGCCTCAGCACCCTCACAGGGAAGAACTTCTTAATGTGTTAATCTAAACCTACCCTCTTTCAGCCTGAACTCATTCCCCCTTGAGTAGAAAGGAATCTTGCTGAAAGCAATGTTTCGGTGGCAAAGAGCTCTCTTGGCAGCAGAGGGAAAGTTCCTGCTGTTCAGCTTGCAGGGCTCTAGCTCGCTCAGCAAAGAATAAATGCCTTTGGAATAGCAGGCACAGCAGCTGGGAAGCGCCTTCAACTGTCTTCTTGGCAGCTGTTAATTTATAGTGCCTGCACTTTGACGTGTTGATCTTCCTGATTGCACAAGGAATTGAATTTGATTCAGATTTATTTGTTCTAATTTGTGCCTCCTGTTACTTATCACTGCAGCATCGCGGGCTGCGGATGGGTTTTGTTCAGCCATCCCAATTAAAGCCTGCAAAGTGCAAACACACACAGGAGCAGCTGGAAATACAACGAGCAAAGAGCAAACAGGCAAACAAGCCAACCCCCCCAGCGACTGCAGAGCCCGAGCCATTTTGGTGTGAGGTTGACCAAGAGGAATTTGGGTGGTGGAATCAGCTCTGTTACTTTTCCAGGGGTGTCTTGTCCTGCCTGTCTGTACCAGGCTGCACCTCGACCTGCCTATGCCTCGATGACAACAAGGTGATGCTAACGGGAATGCTCACATTGCTGGTGACCGTGAAGCACTGTGAGGTGTTTCTCCTGACATCCCCTTGCTCAGGTTACCATGTCCTGCCTCCCCCTTGTCCCCTGCAGCCTTGGTTATTTAAAGCCTCATTTTCGGAGGCTCAGCACTGGCAATTCCAGTGGGCTTCAATCTGCTTCTCTGCACAAAAAGGGGACAATGAGCACGACCTCCTTTAGAGAGTGCTTGGAGATTTGCTGATCAGCAGCTGATCCAGGAGGTCAGGATTAGCAATAGTGGTGTGCAGTAAAGACAGGAGAGCTTTGCCCTCTTCTGTGGCCATCCCTTAGTGGCTGGGTGTGATTTTTATCCCCCTGAGCAGCACACACAGCCTCTGGGTCCCGGGCTGGTGCCATCCCTGCTCCTCTGGCTGAGCCTTAACTCCTGTTCCAGTGCCCCACCACTGCAGCTATGCTGTACTACCGAGAGTCCATCATTTCTCTTGGCATCAGTAATTGCCTATGGTGCTATGGGAAAAGAAAGCCTTCAGAGTGAATTGGAGCGTGCCTGGCTTAAACTGCCATCCTTTGATTCTCACAATGCTCTGCTGTACCTGGAAGCCCCCCAGTGCTGGACTTCCCTGTGTGAAGGAGCCAGGTCATGCCTGAGGCTTCTTCTAATAAGCTCAATAGTCTGAGCTCTTTAATTTCCTTTAGGGGAGAGGATTTTCCCAGCCCCCTACTCTTTCTCCATGAAGTAATCCTGCCTTCTTCCCATGGAGCATTTGCTCTGCTCCTGTTGCCAACAGGCAGGGTTTTCTTTTCTGCTTTTCCCACCCTCCTATATTCTCCTTGCAGGTGGCACTGTAGAAATCCATAAATACATGACAATGCCATACAATGGCTTTGGCAGGTCACATTGCTGTACCTGGCTTTCCAGAGTTCAGGAGCATTTGAGGTCTGCTCCTCTTGAGGCACTGCACAGAGCATCCCTTACTGCAGGGGATATAATCCAGCTCCTCTGGCCCCCTGTGGTGCCCACAAGTGACAATGACATGGCAATCAATGGCAATGAACTCCCAAGTAGCCTGACTGATAAACACTCTCTTGAGGCTCCTGCGAGCCACTCGCTCTGAATAAATTGGGTTTGAAGTGTACAGCCCAAGGTGAATGTACTCTGAATTTATCCCTCCAGCCCCTCTTGCTGCTGGGGTGGATGGGAGCACTGACGAGCTCTCTACTGAGTTGCTGGGGCAATGCCTGTGCCTGCAGTGGGGACAAGAGGACCTGGATGCACATCACCATGGCTGTTCCACTGCTCCCAGGGGCTTGGGAAGAAGAACCCATTGCCCACGTGCTCAGCACAGGTTTGCAGGAGGATATCTCCCCCACCTTGATGGGAACGAGCACAGAAGCAGGTGGCAACAGTTATCCCAGCTCTTTAAAACCCATCACTGCAGGTTTCCTCTGTTTGCTGGGCTGTTCTGCTGGTTTTCCATATGGAAACCTCAAGCTGGGAGACCCATGGACTGGGACTGTATGTGGTGAGTGATGGAGCTGGAGCTTTTCCCAGGGGCTGATGGGGAGGGGTGGGTATTGTACTGAGGCAGCAAAGCCGTTGGCATCATTTGCCTGAATGTTTTCTTTGTTCTTGGAGCATGTTTGAAAAATTCATATTAAGGTGCTATTTGTGCTTGGTCCTCACTAGAAATTTGCCACAGGTGAATTGTGAATGGAGGGGAAGGTTTTAAGCTAAAAGAGGGCAGATTCAGACCAGATATAAGGAAGGAACTTTTACAATGAGAGTAGTGAAGTACTGGAAGAGGTTGCCCAGATTGCTGGTAGATACCTCACCCCTGGAAATGTTCAAGGCCAGGCTGGATGGGGCTCTGAGCAACCCCATGTAGTAGATGTCCCTGCTTATTGCAGAGGGGCTCGACTGGATGAGTGTCAATGGTCTCTTCCAACCCAAACTGTTCTATGGTTTTATTGAGGTTTTCACTTCAGCCAGGAGGGTGGGGGGACTTTCATTAAAGCTTGGGTCTGAAAACTTGCACCTTTACATAAAGCCTGGGGAGGTGCATGCACACACACTGGCCCCATGGTTCCTCTGCTGAGCTCTGTGACTCTTGTACCAGCACAACAGGAATGCCTCTTAAACCTGAAGGTTGCCTCTGATTTACAGTTCTGTTCCGCAGAAAATATACATTAGCCTTTTGATCCCCAAAGTGGGCTCGGGAGAAGGATTGCAGTGAAGGATACAGGATGAGAATGCTGAGCTGTGGAATTGTGCTCCCAGTAAAATAACGAATGGCTGTGGGCAGCAGTTCTTGCCAGGCTGCTGCGTACTTCAGCCGCCGTTTAACACAATCGTTTTCTTTTCCTGGCTATAAATACGTTTGAATTCTCTGACCTCGTGAGCCAGCCTCATTCTTGGAGGCAGAATCACTTCTTGCTCTGTGGTTAGCTTTGGCCTTGAAGCTCCCTGACCCCTGACAAGTGTGTGAAGCCCAATTTGCGAAGCAAACCAGACATGGGCAGCAGACCATAGGGGCAGGCAGGATGAGGAGCAGGGTCTTTCTGACCTATGTTGTGCCAGCACCTTGGTTTTGGGGTGATGATAAGCAAAAGGGCATCACTGTCCCCAGAGCCAGGAGGAGCCCATCCTCCCACCTGCAGACCTGGAAGGTGTCCCTGCCTGTGGCAGGGGGTTGGAACTGGGTGAGCTTTAAGGTCCCTTCCAACCCAAATCACTCTGATTCTATGATAAATCAGCACTGTAGCCTCCTACATCTTTGCTGCCAATCCCTGTTTTTGTCAAAAACCTCTTTTTTTATTAGTCGCTTCTGGTTTTACAGAGCTGTGCAGTCACTTATTAGCAAACCTGTTCTCATGTTCTACTGACAGTGACCTTGTCCCTATAAACCCCGCGCTATTGCTCTTCCCTATGAAATCACTGCGCTGTAACAGCACTAGAGTGGAAAGAATTTACGGCTTAAATAACTTATCCAGATTTGGTACAGAAAGTCTTTTGAGGAGATTCATCAGCTAATAAAGAAAATTGATTCTGGAAGCCAAAGTCAATACGGGGTTAGAGAAATGCCACCACTCTTTCAGAAGGTTCTGTTGTTGCATCTGGTTGCTCTGTCCACCTTTCTCTGGAGTTTAGGGAATGGTTTTCCTCTGTGCTATCTGGAAGACAAGACCAATAACATTTAAGAGATGGATGCATCCACAAAACGGCTCAAACTGGCTCTCAGGGATGTGTAAGTGACATTGTGACTGGGGATGAGGAAGCAGTCCATGGAAGATGAAAAATAGCCAAAGGAAAGAGAGATAATAGGGAATTTGCAGATATATTTAGCTGATTGGTCCTTCAGGTGTGTATCTCCAAGTCTTGAATGTACAGGCGTTTGTCTACCCCCCATGCACTTTGTGTGCCAGTGATTGCTGAGACCCACCAAGACTACTGTGTAAAAGCTGAGGAGCTTCAGGCTCACTGTCCTTCCCTCGCTGTTCCTCAAAGCCATTTATCCAAACCACCTTGATTATGACAAGAAATTAAAGGCATCTTTGCCCTGATGTGGGTTTTGCCTTCACTTTGCTGCCTGCTAAGTGTGAAGCCACATCTCAGTGCTACCCTCTCCCTTCTGACACCACTGCGTGCAGAGCAAGAGCTGCTGCCTTTGGAATCTGGGGGGATCAGACTTGGAGGGGAGGTTGGGTCTAAACCTGGGCGTGTAGAGGGGGAAGAAGCCCAAGTTCATGGCAGTTGTTCCAGCTGAACATCTCCATGTGCCAAGCCTGATCTTGGAGAATGATTGGAGCTGAAACTTCAGAACCATTTCCTGGTACAAATCATCTGAGTGGGATGAAACAATCAATGGGAGATAAAATCTGCGACTTGTCTCTGCAGCCAAAAACATCTCATCTGTGAACACAAACTCATTAGGAGTGTGATTAATGGGGTCTGAAGGCAGGAGTTGGGGATAGTAAAGCTATCTATAGGCTTTCTGCTTAAATGGCACTAACGGTGCTGTGCTGAGAGGCAACAGCCCTGCTCTGCCAAAGCCACAGCATCCGAACTCACTGATGGAGCCAGTGGAGGGCTGAGGAGCTCTGCATCACATGAGTTACCTCAGTAACAATGTGATGCTTTAGTTTCCCAACAGCTTTTTCTTCCCTTGCTGGAGGGAAGATCTTTTGCCCTCGTTGGAGTCAGTGGGAGTTGCAGGAAAAGTGCCCCCAGTGTGTTAAAGATGCAAACAGCCACCGAACCGGTGTTGGAAAAGCAGGACTAACTGTGGAAAGACTTAAGAAGAGGAGAAATGTGACCGCAGTTACTGATGCAGACGTTTCCTGTGCCCTGTGGTCCCTGGAGCGAGGCCTGCCTTCAGCGTTGGCAAAATCTGTATTCAGGAGGGACCTGATTCAGTTTCTCTTCTAAATTGCCTGCTTGATTGGATGTATCAAAAGTGCACTTTGAGAAACAAAGCTCCTCTCATTGCTGTGACCTGATATCAGTGTAAGGCATGACCCAAAGCCTCTCTGCTTCCCTGCCCTCGCTCAGCAGCAGATGGGGCTCAGTGGTTACCCTTCCCTTGATAGCATCACTTGCAGTCAAGTCCCTCTCTGCCCAGCATGTGCCTCTTTTCCTATCCCTCCCACCATGGGATATCCCTGGTACAAACCCTTCTGGGATGCAGGAGGGAAAGCGCAGCCCTGCTGCCTACCCAGCCTTGGCTCCATCCTCAATGGGCAGATCCTCCTCAGGGCTTGCAGAAACAGCACGCGGGTGAACAGGGTCAAGCAGGCTTAGAGATGCAAAAGAGGGGGAATGTGGCTCAAATAATGAGGGAATTAATCCTGGAGATGCTGCGATGGCCCGTAAAGTTAATGAAATATTGCTGAAGAAAGGGTAAACAATTAGGACTATTAGCTGTGAAGATAAACCAAGGCCTATTGCCCTCAGAAACACTGAAAGTAATTAAATTGAAAATTACAACATGGGAGTACAAACCCAGAAGCAAATAAATAGAGAGAAAGAATTAACTGGCTTAATATCATGATGATAATATTATTAGCAATAGGAAGCGGGGATTGTATGATTAAAGCTGTTTATTCTCATTCTCTTTCACTGAAAGTGGGTGGTGAAGAGCTCAGGGTGACAGGAGGAGACCTGCAGCTCTGGGGCGTCTGCTTGGGGTCCTGGCCCATCACTGAGGTGTATATATCTATATGTCTTAGTGCCATTCCCACTGCCAGTAAGGGACCGTCCCTGCGCCAGTGGAGATCAGGCTCATCTGCCTGCAAAGCTCCCAGTGCCCTAGCAGAGACCTCTGTAAGAGTCATTACCCCTCCAATTATTGGTTCCATTGAAAGGGATTAGATCCAAATTAACTTGTGGTTTGCCACCCAGAAATAATCCTCCTTCAAGTGGACAGATCCTCCTGTAGCATCCAAGGACATTGTGAATGGGTGACGTGATGCCTGAGTGAATCAGGGATGCAGCGATTTGTGCTTCCTGGTGGGAATTACCTCCCAGCACAAGTTGTGTGTTTTACAGCTGAATCTGTCATGCAACATTTGCAAGCATCAAATACAAGCATCCAAGCTGTGAAGCTGCTTTCTGCCAGTCTTTGTACTGATATTCCCGGGAAGTGCTTACAAAAGGCTTTTGGATATATCAGATGATGCTTTCCACGTTGTCTCAAATTTGCTTTCTGTTTCTAAGGAAAACTTGGGCTTTCAAATTCTCCTATCAACCAAAGCATCCAAACAGAATCCTAAAGCTCCAAATGATTCACTACTTCATTAAATGGGGAGACTAAAGCAGAGCCTCAAGAAGTTTTCCCTCTGTTGTCTCCTTGGCAGCACAGAGCAGCCCACAGAGGCCATATCCCCATCCCATAGTGGGATGTCTGCCAGGTGGGAGTCAGGGCATGGCATGCACTGGGATCACGCTGTCTCATCACCGGTTGCATCCAGCTTGTTGTGATGTTCATTGACAAGGGCTCCCCTGCAGACAAGGATGCTGCTGTGGTGTTGTTCCAAGCCTGGCTCCTCACCTCGCTGCTTTGCTCTAGGTAGGAAAACCATTAATATGACAGAAGTGACCTGCAATGACTGCTGCTGGATTATTTAATCTGGCCAGGCTCCTTAGCTGCCATAAGAGAAGACAAACTGCCTGCCTGGTGTTAAAGATTTGGGGATGTAGGATAACATTGATTCGGTGCATCTGAGGTGTTGCTCCTTGGACTTGCTGGGAGCAGGAGCTGATGACAAAGCACCTACTGGTGCTGGTCCTCCCCATCCTTCCTTTGCAACTCATTTCCACTCAGGAGTGAGTGGCTGGTGGGTGTCATGGATAACCCAGGTAGCAGGGAAGAGGTGGGATGAGGTGATGGGGAGAAAAACATCTCAGCTCTTTGCCCATCCCTGCCCTGGGCTCCATGGGCCCCTCTATGCCCACTGCTCCTCTGGGCAGTGACAAGCCAAGCAGACGGAGCGCTTTGCCTCTTGCTGGGAAGCATTAATGACAGTTTTTGGCTCTGGGAGGAGGAGAAGTGCTCCCAACTTCAGGCATTTAGCCAGCCTGGAGGGCAGCCCGGTCGCTGCGGTGCTGGGCTCACACCACAGGCACCTCCTGCTCTCCCAGCACCGGCTCACTTCTTGCTTGACCCACTGCCACTGAAACATCTCCATCACCCCTGCAGCGAGCTCCTGTGGCTGCCAGCCTGGAGGTGAGGCAAAACTGGCCACCAGGATCACTTGCCCCCTCCGAAAGCCACGGAGCAGGGGGATGCAGGGCTCTGCACCTTGCAGCATGCTGGCGACCCAAGCTGTCTGCCTACAAACCAGGGCAATTACACCCCTGGTCTAGTTTACACGCAAAATAAAACCAATTCCTTGTTCGTGTTCCCATCCACAGATTCCCAGGAATAGCCCACAAAGAGAAGCTCTGAAGGAAAGCATGATTAATTCTCGGTGGCACTTTTAAACGCCGCTTTTATTACAATTCAGCCTTTTCACGCACTTTGCCCTTTTCCAATTCATTTTTGCTCTTTTGAGGTGGAACGGGGCTGATGTTCTGCAGCTCCCATTTCTCAAGAGTGGTTTTTAACTCTTGGTCTGCTGTGGCAATGAACCTTCCCTGCTGTGCCTGCAGAATCAGGGATGCTCTGGGGATGCTTCCAGGAGCAGCAGCATCCTCTGCTCCCCCAGCACAGGACTGGATGCAGTGGGGTATAAAGGGGTGCAACCAGCCCAGGGCTGCCACCACTCCTCCACCCCGGCTGTGCCATGCAGTGGTGTTTTACAACCCAGAACAACAAAACCTCAAATGTACTGGAAATAATTCTGCTATCGAATGCATTCAGCTCTGTTTGTTTGCTTTGAAATTAACATCGGGGATGAAATGATTCAGTGCACTACAAAGAGATCCCTCGACTTGACAACAGTCGCAGGCAGGTTTTCTTCCCCTTTCAGTTATCACAGGAGAAAACATTTCAACATCTTGTCTGCTCAGCACAAGAGAAATAGTTCTGTGCTCTGTGCCTGGGAAACAAGGAGCTTATCAAGGAAATCTCTGGCATCAGAGGGATGAGGCGGCAGAGGCAGTGAGGAGGCACCTTTCCTATGTGTAATGTGGGGAAGGAGTGTCTCTGGGGTAGCCTGGGGCTGCTCCTGTTAATGCTGGTGTCCATCATTAAGACAATGGGTCCCAAGGGAGCTGGAGCCACAGGAGCATCCGCATTAACAGGGAGCAGAGCCCAGAGGCGACAAATGAGGCAGAGGGGAAGTTTCTCAGTAGTTTTCCTGTGGAGAGAGGATGGAGGTGCCCAGAGATGCCAGGAGAGGAGAGGGTGAAGCACACATGGGTGGATAAGCCGAGCGTGTCACAGTCTTAAGCCTAGAGGTGTAATTAGACATGGGGATGGGAGCTGTGACCTCGAAAGTCTTAGGGAAGAGGGCTTCAGATTAGGAGGCAAAAGGGCCTGGCGCTGCTTAGCCTGTTTCTAGAAGTCATTAAACTGCCCTGGATGACTTTAGTGCCAAGATGATTTGGAGAGCGAGTGGAGAAGCTTTAGCAAAGCTGACCGAGCAAGAGGAGAGGCCGGGCTGGAAGCAGGGACACGCTCCTCTATGGTGGAAGAGCAGCATTTGAGGGTCCCCACCAAGAAGCTGAGGGATGTGGAAGTTTGAGCTCATTGGGGTTCATTTCTCTTTGAGCTGGTTTGAAAGCATCTGCCTTTCCCAGAGCCAACAAGGTTACTCCAGGATCACACTCACTGGTTCCATCAGGTCTCTTCCACCCACCTAATGAAAACAAATGCCACCCAGGACAGGGACCATCCTTCTCGTCTGTCTGCAGGGCCCCATGAACGGGCTGGCTTTAGACTGCTTTTTATAGATGTTATTGTAACAAAGGAACCAAATTACACCCTGGCTGCTCCAAGATGCATTCAATTCCCAAACCGTAATGGAGCTGCTGTGTGTCTCTGGTCATTAATCCTGTTAGTGTCAAGCTCTGAGTCTGGGCCTGGGTGTGTGAGGCTCAACCGGCCCTAAGAGAGCCTTTTGGAAGCAGAGAACTAAAGGCTCCTCACAGCCTATGGCAGCCCTCAAGCAGGAGGAAAGCACAGAGAAGCTGGGCAGCAGGAAGGGGTATTTGTGCAATAAGCTAAGACCATGCAGGCAAGCAAATAGGAGCTGATGAGAGCCAATTGGTTTGCAGCAGGACCTTGGCTGTAGCAGCTCCTATTTCCAGGTTCCTTTGCTCCTAAGCACCTCTGAACTTCGAGGCCATTTTTCCCCCTCAGTATTCAAGCCTCTGCTTGCCAGCCCTGCAAGTGCTGGGTGTGTGAATGAGTGCAGTGTGAAACAAATTGCAAATAACGGCTTCTTTTTATTGTGCAATAAAAAAGAAGAGAAGGGGAGAGTGGAGAAGTGCTTAAATAAAGCTCTGCAGCTCGGGCTGGGAGCAAGAGAAAGCAGCAGGCATGGAAGCAGGTAACTGGTGATGTGCATCTCGGCTGCCTGTGTGTGTCTGTGTGCCTGTCTGTCTGCAGCCTCAGGCACTCGGTCCATGCAGAAGCCCTCGTGCAAGGCATGCCCATGTGCTCCATGGTGTGACTGCACCCCTGGAGAACCCCAAGTGCAGCCCTGTCCTTTCCAGCTGCCCCTCGCTTGCCTTATTGCTGCTTTCTGGGAAGACAACTGCAGATGCGGCAGGAAAAAGGATTTAGTGATTGTTTGGGTCAGAAACCAAATATTTGGGTGTTTTGTCCCAAACGTCTGACATTCTGACAGTGTTTACTTCTTCCCTGTGCTGAAACTCTGCTCTGGAGCCAGGCTGAGGGAGTGGGGCTGGGGCAGCCTGGAGAGGAGAAGGCTCCTTAAGGGGAGATTTTAGAGCAGCTCCAGTGCCTGAAGGGGCTGCAGGAAACCTGGAGAGGGGCTTTGGACATGGGATGGAGGGACAGCACAG
>JAOEHX010009552.1:18736-30811 GCA_025448015.1 Bolborhynchus lineola | reverse complement strand
ATGTGCCTCTTACAAACTATGAGTTATTTGGTCACTTTCTGTATATTACCCTGGTGAGAATGTGAGGAGGAGTATTTTAATTTACAAACATACCTATAACTTTCTGGTTTACTGATTTTCTTTTTTGCTATGCCTCATCATTTTCTGTTCATTCTTTTATTATTATTGTTCTGGGCTGAAGATCTTAATTTTTTGTGTATCTTTCTGTTTTCTGGTTATAACTTCTCTGTGTATAAATTATTATTAATGTGAAATGGCCCATAATAAGCATGATTACTCCTGTTTCCTACTTCCCTTCATCTGTGAGACTTCAGCACAGTCTGTTCTTCCTGCTTTGACTGCCTTTTTCAAGTCCAGGATATATTTACATGTCCTCACCTTCATGCTGTATGTGCTGCCATAGCCAAATTAGCCTAGAATTAACAATCGTGGTGCCTCTTCTCAATTTACTTCTTTAATCATAGTTCTCTAATTCTTTCAGCTTCTTTTTTACTTTAACTATGTTTGTTAGTGTCCTTCTCCATTTCCTTCTCTGCTTCTGTTTAGTATTGATATCTGTTGTTACATGTGCAGTCTTTGCCAGGCAATAAAATGTGTTATTTTGGTTGAGCTGTTTGTTCAGTGCTTTTTTTGATGTATTTTTCTGCAGAAACAACCAGATACATTGTAAGTCTTGATCAGTTTTATTTCATTAGTCATTGCCATGAAATTCTGGTATGGTACTCATTTTTTCTTTTCACTTTCCCTGTGTATTTATAGTTTTTTTTCAATGTCTTTCATATTCTAGGCACAGCATAGGCTTTCCCATTGTAGAATGTTCCTCTGAAGGAGACTTTATTCTTTCCAAACCACCAGACACAGGGGGACTAATCTCTTTTGGCACTGTAGCTGAACAGCTGGTGTATGAATTGGGTGATCCTCAGCGCTATCTTTTACCAGATGTCACATGTGACTTTTCCAAAGTTTCCATCACTGAAATTCCAGGTTAGTTCACTTATATGTTAAGAGATCCATGTCGGTGAACTGAGTTATCAAACTAAAGCTTTTACTTGAATTTCCATGCTTTATCAAACTAAAGCAGTTAATTCCCATGTTTTGTCTGCATATTCCTCATTCAGTCAGTTCCTTAGAGTGTGATACTGTATTAAACCAATTTTTCAATGACTTTTGCTAGAAATTCCTGTAGAAATTCTGATCATGCTCTTAATTTATCTTGTTGGCTGGCTAATTGAAATCTTTGCTCACTGCTGCTTTTGTTTTGCTTCTTAATGCGTGCCTTACACATACCAAGTCTTTAAACTGTGCTCTGGATAAGAAACATTGAGACAGCTCCACTATGATTTCAGTATTCTTTTTAAACTGCTGTTCAGTTTCTTTGATAAAAAAAAAAATAGTTTTGTACATTTTTTCCATATGGCATTTGAAATGTTAGTAACAATGGAAAAGTTGTGTCTTTCAGAGCACTACTTGCTATTAATGTTTTTCTTTGGTGTTTAGGTGGATCTTCTTAAGTGGTAGGAGTGTGCTGAGGTACAGGGTTTCCACAAGAATGTCTGCTTGAAAAAGTCTATTTACTGTTCTTGAAACTCTCAAAAGCCAGTAGACTAAAGATGAATATGGAGGTTCTGGATTTAGCTTTAAAAACAAAACAAACAAAAAGACCCCAGGCTTAACAGATTTGAAGATCTGTTGGTTGGGTAAGACAGCCAGCAAAAAAATGCTTAGCTATGGTCACTTGAAGTTTGTTTTTTACTGAATCTGTGCTATATATTCTTTCATTCTAATGGAAATTACCTGTGACAGTATGCTGAGTGTCTTTATAAAACTTAGAAGAATTGAAACCTTAAATTAAAATGTTACAGTGATAAAACTCAAAACACTGTAGCATCAAAAATGTTTTGCATCAATAATAAAAGTACTGTAAAATTGCATAGTGAACCAAATGGCAGTCTGATAAGACCAGTTTGCTGCTCTTAGCCACTAGTTTTTCTTATAAAACTAAAAAAGAAACCCTAACCTTCCTATGAACTTTTAGCTTGCAAATGACCTGATATGACATGTTTGAACTTAAAATGAACTTCCACATGAACTTTCAGTTAGCCCTCTTAGAAATATAACAGATGGAAAATGGGCAGATTTCTTAAATGTTTTTAGTTTGAAGTGCTTTGACACGTACACCAGTAAAAACAAGCAAGCTATCTATTTTTGCTGTTTACATTGCTGATTTTATTGTCCTGCTGGATTGCTTGTAATGTTTGAAGCAAGAGGTGCTTCTGTTTTCTTTTTGTCAATGCATGCTATGCGTTTTGTTTTGTGCGAGTGTTTTTTCCTTTGTGTTACTCCTTCAGCTGTGTGAAACTCTTCCAGATTTTTCTCTGTGACTGTAGGGATATCATTCTGCATTGAGAATTAAATTAGTCTTATGTCAGTCTTGCAGAGAGAGTGATGATGTTATCTGAGTGATGTGTAAGATTTCTACTGGTCACATTCACTTTTTCAGATAAGTTCTGATTTGATCTTTTCAGAGTATTTGTGTAAAGCTTTGAACTGCTTCCTCAATATTTGCAAGCTCAGGTTAACTGCAGGTGAGCTATAGTGTAATGCTGTCTGTCTGATGTGAGGTGCTGATCCTGCACAGCTGATTTTCAAGGAGCTGCGTCTATTAATTTTCTCCAGTTCAAGCTTGAACCTGATGCCAATTTTATACAGTTCCCTTTTGGCATTAATATTCCTAATACTGAACATGGTAATTGCCCTGGAACATACATTCAGACTGTTCTGTTTCTGTTATTGACAGAAAGGCTGAAGTTAAGTTATCTTTTCACTTAATAAGCTATCAGCAAATAAGCTGTCATTTTTGGTTTCTCATCTTTCTTGTACTGTTTCTTTACGAAGTGAAGGACTGCAGTCCACTCCAGCCAGCTGCAGGAAATTGTTTGCTCTGTGTGTGTGCAATAACTTTCTGTTAAGTGGAGAATAACTATTGGGCCTGAAGTCCTAAGGCTGCTTTCTTTGTTAAGTATTTTTTAAGTACATGAATAAATGTTTCAATCATTTTGTTAAAAGCCTCATTGAAGTCACAAATTCAGGCACTAATTTGTTGTTTGGATTTCTGAGGCAGGGAGGACTGTTTCCTGAAAGGTTTTCTCTTCTGTGGCAGTGCAGCTATCAGTGATTTGCTTTTTAATTAAGTGCATTTGCTTAATAAGTATCTCAGAAGAATGTCTTTGGAAGTTATAGTGAAGAAGCTTAAATACTGATTTTTTTTTTTTTGTTTTTTTTAACCACTGTAGGTTTTGATGGTGGGGCAGTAAAAGTTCATGGGGCAAAAGGATCACCTCCTTCAGCGTTTTATAAGGTATTATCTCTTCGTATAGAAAGTATTTTTGATTTACAACATTTTGTATTTTGGAGAAAATACTAAATATTTTCTACCATAAACTCTTACCACTTTAAAATCCTCATCCTCCCCTTCACTAAAGAAATACATTATTTGATACATAAAAAATGTTAATTCCTATAACAAGCATATCCAGAAACCTCCTGAGAAGTTTGGGATGGTTCTTTTGTAGTAACAATAATAATTTTTAAAACATCTTAGCCCAGTAACACCTATACTTGTTGATTTTTGTACTGGTGTGTTAATTTTGTTCTGTTTCGTTGTGAAATTTATCTAACAAGTTTTCAAAAGATAAGTGTTGAGTAACTACATCTGACAAGAGAGCAGCTAAGGATGTGACACATCATCTCCTGAAATACTCTGGTGAAAGAAAACTGCACTGCCAGTAAAATCATGAATTTGTCTGTCTTCTAGTCTATAGTCTTCTAGTGGTGGTCTTTCCCTGAATGGATGATAAGGTAATACAGGTCTAGTGAAGTACCAGTAGGACTGTATCCTTTTCTTGTTTAAACCAGTGTCAAACCAACTTTTACAGAAGTAAGGTTGAGATCAGAAATTAGCTGCTTAGTACAGCCATATCAAAATTGAGTTCAGCTAAGCAGGGAATTGTGCTAATATTTATGTTTAAATAATATAATGTATACCTGAGCATAATTTTCTTTAAAAGTTTTTACTGCAGTTTTAAACTATTTCTGATGCTCTTAAAACCATTTTTTAAGATAGAGTTTCAGTTTTTTAAAAGATGCAATATTTCAAAAATTGGATAATAATGTCACCACAGCAGGTTTGGTTTCTGTAAAGTTGAGAATGGAAGAGCTCTCTTAAGGCTCTGTAATTAAAGCATGCTCACAAAGCAATTTTAGGATGTAGTAGTACACCACAGGTCACTTCCCTTATGACCCTAGTTTTTCAGTTCTGTATCAGCTTTATGAAAAAGAGGGTTTTTATTTTAAAAGTATTATGGGAGTGTAATCTGAACATGAATTTTTCTAAACTTTCATCTACTGAGGCCGTTGACTTGTGTGTTTTTTTGGTAGGCAGCCTATTTCAGTACAGTACAGTGTTGTCTTGTCAGCTCTTTGCATTTCCTCAGAATTTTTAGTTCAGCAGTTCAAGTTACATAATGCTGGAACAATGGATTTCATTTCTCTGAGTCTGTGTCTGCATTATCTTCATCTGGGAATACCTGTCTTTTTAATCTGAAAATAACATATTTGTTGTGTTTGAAACAACGAAAATTAAAAGTACATTGTAAGCACATTTCTAAAAGATGTTTCATTTCAAAAAGTATTCTTTTAACACTTATGGCCATGCATTACGGTTAATACTTTCACTGTGTTAGAGCTCTGTTAAGCAGCTATAGCACTGGGAGTCTAATAAGATGCCTGTTATTTCAATGTTTGCAATGCATAACATGTTCTTTTGTTTGTTCATATGTATGTGATACTTTTCTATATTTACTTCAATGCTTCTGGGAAACTTAGATCTGTTCTATTTTACTGTCATAGATTATTCAGCTTTTCAACATTAGAATGTGTTCTATGTAGTAAAAGTGATAAACACAGGAAAATTTAAGGATAATAATAAATGATTCCAAGTTCCAGATTTGACTCTTGCTCCAATGCAATTCTTTTAAATAATAAATTTTTGTGATGATGGTGATGGTTCCTTCCTATTCTGCTTCATGTATGGATGATTTTCAGCATTAATGGCATATCAGTACTGAATTCCATGTAATTTCATAATCTCTTCATCATTAGGTAAATGCCACTTACCTTGATGGCTTCAGAGCTACTGCTGTCTGTCCAGTGGGAGGTCCAAAAGCAGTACAAAAAGGAAAACGCACTGCAGAAAGTATTCTGCAGAGGTTAGTATTTGAGTCTTGGAAGGGGTTTGGGCTTTTTCTTTTCAGAGATGATGAAAATAGAACTGTAATATACAACGCCAACTACATTAACCTGGTAAGAACCCTAAGGGATTATAATCTTGCAGTTCAGAGGACATTTCAAGACTTAAGTAGCCTGTTTAGGAGATGTGTTTTCAATGTATAACTACACTTTGACTACCTTTGATGGAGAAAGAAAGGTCTCAAATAATGTTGAAAATAGACAGATGGACAGTGGAGAGAACCTGAAATTAATGATGGAAAAAAAATGTGCTTCAGGTTAAAATTTATTCAGTGCCAGAGAGCAATCCTTATGAAACTGGTTTTCATTGATTTCCACAGACTTATTGATTAAAAATCTTCGCGCTATGAAATGTAGGCAGTTTATGTTTAAAACAAAATCCTTAGTACCTGGTAAAATTAGACTAATGGTTTTGTTTGCTCAAACAATTTTACAGTTGTAAGACAGACTAATAAACCTCTAGTCATATTGCTACTTAGGTGAAGAGGGATTCCTCTTAAATATAATTCCATATCCTCATGGAAGTGTCTGAGCATTTACTCCAATGTTCCAACCTCTCTAGTTGTGAGATCAATCTCTTTGTGCCATGTTTTATAAAACTTCCTATTACATCCTATTACAGGACTATGCAGCAAGTACACTAGGATAGACACCTGTCAGAAGTGCAAGGTGTGACTTACTGCTTATGTGCCCATGTGCAGTACTGTGGTGAAGAAGGAGCTATGTGATTTCACTTGAGAGACATAGTAGATGACAGCAGGCTGTTGCAGGATGTGTAATGAATGGAACCCCTTTCCTAAGAGTGGTGTGGATAAGTGTATGTGTCCAAGAGCTACTGGGAAAATCAGTGAAAGAAAAAGCGTTTCAGGGGCAGTTAAATATGAAGAGGCCTCTAGAGACTCTGAGGAATTAAAAAAAAACAACCAACCAAAGAAAACCCCAACAAAATAGAACAATAAAAGGAAAAAATAGGGGTATATTGTCCCTTTCATTTTTGTTCTTGGGCATTATTTCAGACCAGACTGCTGATTGAAACAGCTTGTGGGGGTTAGTGCCTCTGGTTATCTTCTCTACTAAAATGAATTTGGCCTTCTTACTGTGCTGTCCTGAGAAATCCTCTGATGAGGGTTAATGGGAGATAGCCAAAGACTGGTTAGCTGCCTTGCTGTGTGGCGTGTAGCCTATAAGGTGTGCCTGCTGCGGCTGTGTTCTTTTCTGTGTGTTAAAAATCACAACAGTATTACCCATAATATATTCTCCATCTTGAACAGTCTTAACAACTTAATATGTTATACCATTTATTCAATATCTTTGAAAGATTTGTCTGTGTCAACCCAGACATAGGAGTTAAGCTATTCTGGTCACTTTCAAGAGAATGTTCTACCAGCAACTATATCTCTTCAGAAAGTTACAGCTTCAGACTTTCCACCGCTTCCTGTTGCAAGAGAACGTTGTAAGGACAAGGTCTTTCAGCTAGCCAGCTTCCAGTCCATTACAGGTTAAACTCTCCATTAGTCTAATGGCAGTGAGTACAGAATAAGTTGCACAAATCTGAGATGCTTCAATCATATAGGTCAATCTAGTTGGCAGCCTAAGTCATCAAGCAGTCTTGGCAGTTTGTAATATGACTTCTTTCATTTCTTACTTGCATGCTTGTACTATATTTGTTTATTCATTTTCAAAAGCAGGAATAATTTGGCAGTATGTATGTGAAAAAGTATTTTTGGAGTAGTCTTTGGTGTCTTTCTGTTTTTGATGGTACTCTCTTGCATTACCAAGACACACGAAAGGGCTAAATGTTACCCACAGAATGTATTTTGAACTCTAGGATATCTAAAGGTAATGTTTATAGATAAGTAACTTAAAATAACTTACTACAGACACTGTTTGCAAATTTAGGTACCTAAAATCAAGTATCTTGTCTTCCTGTGAACATAAAGATGGCCACCTTATTTGTGGTATGTGGACCACCTTCATCTCATTACAGCAATTAGGAAATTATATTTTCTATTTAGGTTCTCTATACCGCTAATATTTGCAATGATGGTGATATATTAAAAATGCCTTCAAAACATTTCACTGATGCAAAATATTTTTCTTATCCTAACATAATTCGAATGCTTCAGTTGATAAAATCTGTTATACATCTAGAAGGGCACCAGACAAAGATTATTGGGAGATCAGGGAGATCAGTTTAAGTACTTCAGCATTTAGCTTACTTTTCCAATCTGCAGGATGTTAATAAGTTGGACTGATTTTAATGGTTGGATTCTTTTAAAACTTTTTTCTTCTAACTTTTTTACTGTGATGATTTTTTTTTTGGGGGGGGGGGGTGTCATAATTTGGACTTCAGTTGATTATGCTTTTAAAACTGTAGTGCTCAGTTTCAGTGCTTGAGTGTTGGCCTGTTTTTTGTAATAGTTGTAGCAAACAGTCTGTTTAACCCAAATTTAGTATCTGTCAAAAAATTCTTGTCTCTCTAAAAGAAGTATGTGTTTTCATGGTGTATAAAAAGGTAATATTCATCCCCATTATTTAGCATGATTGGACAAACTTGGCACTCTTGACACAATGTGCTTTTGGTGGAAATAACCTTATAGAAAGAGTTAGAGGGCTTTCAGTGCCAGACTGGAAAGGCATAAGTAATAAAGAAATGTTCTGTTTAAAAACTTGATCTGCTTTTTGGCATTCGAGCTGTATGTTCAGGAATCCCAAGTAAATATCTTTAAAGTTTGAACAGAAGTTCCTTCTTCAGCTTGACTTTTTTTGGATTCATTGGTGCCTGTGATGTAACAAGGTAGTTCCATGTATTTATTGGTAGTTCATAGTGCCTTGTAGCATACACAGAGCTGAAAACTGAATTACCAGTATAAAAAACCAGGAATACTGTGTATCTGTAATTACATTTCAGGCTGTCTTTGTTTTTAAGATAAAAGTAAGAGCTGAAATCCATTTATTTGCCTTTGCCTGTCATCTTTCAAATAATGTGAATAAACAAAAGGCTCAGTTTGAAACCTGGGGATAAATTCAGAGGCATGACTTCCTTGTCAGTAATCACTTGATCTGTAGTATTCAGATATGTTTGCTTAATGTAAAGTGTTCATAGTCCAACTTACATGACAAAGCTAACTCCTGTGGACCACACAGGACTTCTTTAGGTAATCAGGAAGTTTACTAATAAAAATCATTTGTTGCAGGACTCGTCTTATTTTCAGTCAGCTTGGGTATGAAGATTACAGTGCAGTTAACATACAGGTTTTAGGTTCTGAAGATACATATGGACCTCATGCTAGAAGGAGTATAGATGGTGTAAGTATTCAGTGGAGTGTTCTTAAACTTTTACTGACCTCTTTTAATCTCTCCATATTGTTATCTTTTCCACAACTTTAAAGGAAGTCACTGTCATCTTGGGACTTTCACCCCATCATCTCACAAAGAATCCAGTGTCACTACTTAGTGTATAAAATCAACACTGACAAAGTCTTTGCAGTATGGGATCTTCCAGAAGCACTGATTGGAAATCTTACAAAAATGTTGTTGTAGTCTGTTCTAATTTTGTTCATCTAAAGAAGTACCTTCTTATAAAAGTTCTCATGATGTAGACTTAAATTGTATTAGATGTAACTCTGAAAGACCACATTATAAAGATTGCAGAGTCAGGAAATAACAGTAATTCTAACTCTGAAAATTTAAAACTGTCTGTGAGTGCTATTTGTGAAACAATCATCAGCTATATAATCCTGCATTGTGGTTTGTGACTTAATAAATGCATATGTAAGAAAATGAATGATGGCCATAGCCACTGCAGCTGTGATTTTTTTTTTCTTTTCTTTTAGGGAAAAGACCGTATATCTTGTCCTCACTTACATGCACTTTAAATATTTAGACAGCTTAGTGTGTTCCAGAGCAGTAGCACAGTAGCATTTTAATTCTTCTTTGACAGTGGCAGTCTTGCAATGCTCTTAAGGCACATGTGACAAAACTCAGCTCTGAGGTAGATCTTAGGAATGCCAACACTTAAAGTTGCTGACAGTTTGTATAGGAAGCAAGAACATGGTGTGGAGAAAGGCAGCGAACATCTCGCTAGTGTTCTTACAAATTGGGTAAGTTATATCTGTAGCTGCTCATTTTAGTGCTTCAGCTCCCGTTTCATTCTGCACAGGAGCAAGAGTTGCTTCATGAGCTTTGTAATGTGGCCTTTTTCCTTTCAGGACCATAAACCCTGCAACATTAAGTGTGTTGCTGAGATTGCAGAATCAAAATTTTGAAACATCAGAGCAAGTGTTCCAGATGTTGAGCTTGTCTGTATGTTCATACTAGCTCCTTATGGTTATCTGTTGTAATACATTCTTTAATGTTACATAGAAAGTTTTCTGTCTCATTCTATAGTGTAAATAATGATTTGAAAAAGAGCATTTTTTTTCTTCCTTACTGTTGATTCTTTCTTGTTAAGAGTACATTATAGGAATTTTCCAAATGAAATTGAGTAATTGTAATTATTTACTGTATTTTCAGCCTCAACTCCCAGGTCTTACATTAAAAATAGAGTGTTATCTCCATTATATGTGCTTCCCATATATGCCTGAAATAGGATGTGAGAGCTAAGGCTGCAATACAGGAAATCACTCTGTTGCCTTTCCCCTTTACTCGGTTCATCCAGAAGTTCAGAAGAAACTAACCAGAGGAGTTTTCATCTGGAAAGCAGCCATAGTAGCTTGAGAAGAAGGGGCAGGGAGTGGTGGTGACTTTTCCATTTAAAATACAAACTCATAGAATCCTGAGGAAAATGTCTGCCTGTTGGGGCTTCCTGTTGAAATAATGTTATTTGGGTTGCAAATAGTGCTCAAAACCAGAGCCATGTTATGTTAGGCAGTATATTAACACAGTAGGAAAACAGTTCCTGCTTTAAAGATTCTAACATCTAAATTTAGAGAGAAGTAAATATGTATATGAATATCAAGACAGGGTAAGTTGAACAACAGTTGGAGCTCAGTGTAGATGGCTGGTGTGCCTTAGCTAATCCTCATACAGGTCTGGCAACAGGTCTATCAAACTGGGTGCAAAGGTTTGCCTTTGCAGATGTAAAATCACTGTATGTCCCTGTCTCATGTAGGCCTGTATGCTGTAGTCTGAGCTGCTGTGTGGAGTCTTGAGCACAAAGTATCCTGAGAAATGAAGAAATATTTGCCTTCTCTCTTTCCTTGGTCTTCCTCACCTCTTCATGTGGTTGCTGTTTGCCCCCTCCAGTAGCTTGCTTTAGCAGCGGCAGCCCAGCATGAGCAACAAAGGGACCCGAATCAGCACTGACTAATTTAATTTTTAGTACTCCTGCTCTATCCGTTTCTGTGGCAGAGGAAGAAAGGAGATTATGATAGTGTCACAGCATCAGTGAGTTTATGGTTTAGAGATACTGGATGTGTTTCATGTGAAAGATTAATTATTAATACTGCATCAGGTATTAGAGTTTGGTATATTAAAAACTATGCTGTATGTTCTTGTCTTCTACTAACCCTTTGTTAACCAGGTTACGACACACTGTAATTGTGTTGTAAACACATCTTAAGACTTGATGAAATACAATTTTTTCTATTTTTTAATTATGATACTTTAAGATAAATGACTTCAAAATAGTCTGTGTATCTGGATTCATCCACTCAAAACAGGAATCAGCTTATTGTTTTCACAGACCACTGTATTTTGGATCTGTGGGCGAGGAAGAAAATGTGGTAGTTTAGAAAAAGGAAGCAGATGCGAGTGCATAATTATGTTTTCTGCAAGAGTATTTCCTATTAAGCATTATTTGTAGTAATTTAATCTTGTGTAGACTGTTAAATGTAAATACTTGGAGATAATGTTAAATGCATTTGTTGAATGTGCCATGGTTGCATATTTTCTGTGTAGCAACAATTTCACAAGAATGTATGGAAACTTTTAAATTGGAAACCTGGTTGGTTTCTTATTTATATTATCTCAATCAGGACATCTATTCCCGTATTCATAGAAGGAAATTTCTGTCCTTTCACTGATGCATTCATGCCCAACCTTTCCAACCCTATTCTGTGATATGGTACGTGATCTGCTGGAATAATGTAACCTCTCCTACATTGGCTCTGCTAAACTCTTATTTTAGGGTTTGCCTACATGAGTATTGACATAAGCTAATAAAAACGTGAACCAAGTTTGCAGGATTTCCTACTTCATAGTAGTGTGGTAGGTATTTTCCAGGCTAGGATCTTGAAGGCTGAGAGGTTAACTATGTGTGCCTCCCTGTGCCTCCCTATGTCTGAACAGGGATACGTAAGAAATATGAAAGCAGTTACCTTTATCATTACAGTATCTCAGAGTACCTCTGTGAGGATATGCCACTAGAACAGGAAATAGAGAAAAATCATCTTTCAAACTTAAGAATATTTAGAACTTCAACAGACTAAACTAAGAAGGCCCTTGGTCATTAAGTTTTCACTGATTGCCAGCTGTTAAAAGTCAGGAAGCTTTCCTGCCTTGATATAAGCTGGCATAAGGGAGCTTGTTTGTGTTGGGATTTTTGTCCTGTATTTGAGCTAGAATGGAGGATTTGGTAGTGTGTTAACATAACTGTCTCTTTGGGATACTCTTGCAGTAGGCAGAACACTTGGTGCAGTGTATTATGATAAATACCATTTCAGCAGCTGCCACTAGGAAATACATCCATGTTCCTACATTGCTGAAGTTACTTAAATTCCTCAGATTGACTTGAGATTTTGAATGTTGACATGCTCAACAGTATTG
>JAOEHX010009552.1:0-18726 GCA_025448015.1 Bolborhynchus lineola | reverse complement strand
GCAATAGTAATTTTTTACTAAGACACATTATCAGTGTAGAAATCACCCTGAAGAAATCTGGGTTTTATCTAAAAGCAAAGCTTTAAAAATTCTTCTGAGTTCTTCTGTGACTGTATACAGGGGAAAATTATGCAAATATACAAGACATCAGTATTTTTAAAGCTAATACTTGGATATCACATCTGGTTTATGTGGTTTTAAACAACACAGCTTTACAGAAATGTGGACAGTTAAAATAAGAATTATTTTAAGAGTTAGGAGATGCGTTAGAAGATGAGCAGTTTAGGAGTTCAGATCCAGCATGTAGTTTCTCAGGAAAAAACATAAGTTCAAAATGTTTAGTCAGGTGTTAAAATTGGGAGTGGGAGGTAAGGGGTGGAATACACTTTGTTTTGTTATGATACTGTTAAATTTACTAGAATTCTAATGAGCAAATTTCCCTTTTGTTAGGTGAAGAGTCTTTTCACTGATATCTGTAAATTGACAATTGATTAAAGTAATTTTAGAATTGCTTTTGACATGGATTCTAGTTCTTGTAATCAGGGATACTCATTCAACTTTGGGTAGTGAATAAACATCAAAACATACATACAGCAAGAAGGCAGAGATGTGGGTTTAGATGAACTGAATTAAATTTGTGATCAAACAATAATTGCTTGCATATAATAACAATGTCAAGGTGTTAATCTTTTCTCTCTTGTTCCTATCTATTAGACAAAAGATACTCTTAGCATGAAAAAGGTTCCTCTGTCTATTCAGTGTTCAGTCATAAAAAAATTGGTGCTGTGTAGGGTGATGCTGTTCCTTATCCTAGAGGAGAGAAGACTCCTTTAAGGAGTCATGGCTCTGTTCTTTTCATCTGACCATAAAATGTGTCTCCTCTGCTCCATACGTCAATCCCCAACAGTTTGAAGTTGGTGCTGTTGAATGCTAGCAGCATCAGTATCTTTCCTGTGTGCTGAGTACTTAGTCTTTGATGCTTTCAAAAGTGTCATTGGCTTCTGCATTTGTAAAAAAATAGGGTTTTGGGTTTGTTTTTGTTTTTTTGGGTTTTTTTTTTTTTTTTTTCCAAAATCCAGTAAAAATGTTATTTTGAAATTATTATATGTGAGAAAAAAATCAGAATAAACTAAACCCAGGTTATTTAGTCATGTATATTCACTTCCTGGTATAGTAAACATCTGCGATAGATTAAAAAAAGGTTGGATCTTCCCAAATCCAGTTGTTCCTTTCTTCAAGGAGAATGTCCTTTTCTGTATCCTAAGTAGCCATATGTTCAATTTTGTTTTGTTTTTTACTTTTCTACATTTTTAGTAGAACAGCTATCAAATCTACAAAAACTCTTTAGCTAGGGCATTTAGAGAAGTATGAAGTGCTCTGAGCTCCATAGAATTATAGAATAAAAAAAACTGTTTAAAAAAAATCCAACCAAACAAACTTGGTTTGGTTTTTTTGGTTTGTTTTTTTTTTTTCATGCCTTCATGAAATACATCCTTTCCTGTTTATTTAAAAAAAGAACATAAACACTGGAAGGAATCTCCTAATATCTTGTGGTCACACTCCTTTGTATTTTACATTGATTTAAGTAAGCCAAGAATTTCATGTAACATTACCAAAGAATCTTTAGAAAGTTCTTTGTGTTCATCAACAAAAAAAAAAAAAGCTGTATTTGAGAGCTGACTGCCAGAGAAAAGTACTCCGCTGCAGAACTCCATACTTGAAGTAGTTCTGTGTGAGAAACTCCTGACCAGTAGATCTTGTTACCTTGTGCAGTCGCATTTCATATGTATGATGGAAATGGTTGTGCTTGTGCTTTAACAAGTAAGAGACATTTAAGGACAGACTTGTATTGTGAGCAGGCTTCATAATTTTAAATTCAAAGGCAGACCAAAGGTAGTTCTTAACTGATGGATGCAGATTCTCAGTTAAATACAGTCTTTGCCCTCAGTGAGACCTAAAGTTCATTCTAAGGCTTTTGCTAGTGTATTAATTCCATAATTCCAATTATGGTGGCAGAAAGGAGATTTTTTTAAGAAGTAAAATCTTAGTCGAGAGAGTGCTCGTCTGCAGGCGTGGGTGTCTTAGCTAACTGCAGAGCAGGGAACAGAATACTGGTTGGGTTTCCCTTCAGAGGAGGTCTGCTCTTTTCTCTGGAAGTGTGGTGGCTTTTACAAGTTATGTTTTCCGATTTAACTCTCAAGGATTAGGTTTGAATTCTTTTCCATGAGCAGATGTGCTTACTTCTTGATGCTAAGAAAAGTAATCCTGGCTCTTGATTTGACCCTAAAGTATTCTCAGTGCACTTAAAGTAAGAGGAGAGTTTGTTTGCCAGTTCCACTGAGTGAAGCCAAGTATTTAGTTTCTTATAAAGTACTGTTAGTTGTAGTACTTGGTTCTTTGAGAACAGTGGAGAAGCACTGCAGTGTCCTAGCAGTCTGAAGTATCCAATAGCTGATTTCACTGCAGTAAATTAAAAACAGATAATGAAACATTAACAGAAAATTATAGTGATACTGGATGAAAAGTCACTGAATGAAAGTTGTAGCTTGTGGCAGTGAGCACTAAATATTTCAGTTAAATCTAACTTGAGTGCTGAGCTGCAGTGGTTTTTCAGTTTGGTAAATTTAACTAATGTTCTGCATCTAAGCTAATGTCTACTGTTTTGAAACAGGGTCCTCGAGAAGCTGTTATTTGGCTTGCTGTACACCATAAGCAAAAAGAAGCTGTAGAAATCTTCTCCAGAGAAGTTGCACCAGCTGGAACTGGCATGGGTAAATACATTGCCTTCTAAGGATTTTAAAGTTACTTTTTTGTTTTTCCCTGAGCATGACTGGCATCCAAAACTTAGTCACGTTTACTTGCATTGCACTGTGCATAGTGAAATTGTGAGTTTTCAAAAGGTATTTACGGTTGATGTAGAAATACAGCCTGTAGACATTAGCAAAAACGATAAAAGGAAATCTCTGGAAGTCTACCTTTTTGTTCCTTTGATACTCTTTATTCTTCCATTGCTGCTACTGTCCTTTCTTGCCTTTTTTCCTTTTCTTCAGTAGTCTTTGTTTTCCTGCCCATGGTTACACCAATGTGCAACACTGTCTTACTCTGAAAGTGCTGGGTTTATTCAGGTTTCAGTTTTCTCTTTCACCATCATTCTTCACAGAATGAAAAAAGTAAAAAATCTGCAGTACTTGGGTTGGGTGGAGTATGTACAGCATTGAAACTGAGTTACTGCAGGATGTGGACATCTGTGTCTTAAGGTGGCTGGCAAGCTTTCAGTTCACATTATCAGGGCTTTTCATGATGAAACAGTGTACAGTCAGGTGAGGCAGTCTGCATGAATGATGGTGAGGGTGCTAGGTTTTTTCCCTAGAGAAGCAGCTTAAACTTTTTAGAATATATTGTAGCAGTTATTCTCTAAAAAATAAAATAATAGTAAGTAAATTCATAGTAAGACTGCTAATGGGCAGCAGTGGGAAAGACCATATACCTGGAGCCATTTATTGAAAAACTGAGGAAAAGCAGGGACAAGTTACAAATCCTAATGAGCACCAAGGAGAAAGGAGGAATTGTTGTCTTGCAGGGTGATGTCACCTGAACTTAAACACTTAATTCCATTATTTTTTGGACATTTAAGAAACAACAGTCGCTTGGTCTGTACGAGACAGAGGAAAAAAGAATTTTGTTCATCTGCCTGGACTGCATCTAGTGATTGTGGAGTATTGTTTTTAACTTTATTCTTTTTGCAGTTGATGTTTGTTACTGTAAGTGGTGTATGGACAGTTGTACAGAAGATAAGTTTCATATATGGCACCTTTTATCAAAGAATCTTCAGCAAGCTGTATAAACACCACTGACTAAGCTTTCTACTAGTGTCTAGTAACATTGGAAAATACTCTGCTTTACAGATGGTTTCCTGAGGTAGTGTAAGGAAGCATAACCACAAAAGAATTTGAATTGAAGTCCTTGGTTCTACTTTCCTGGAAGAAATGGTAGAAAGGAACTCTACCAGTATCTATGGGGAACCAGGCTGGCTAAAATTTAGGAATGGGGAGTAGAGGAGAAGAGGGCTAGAGAAAGAAGATTTGATGGTTTTGAATAAGGGTGGAGAGTCTTAATTGCTCCTGCTCTGGTCCATGGGATTTTCCAGTGCTCACGTATCTGAGAGAGGCAGCACCAACCCTAGGCTGTTAGATTTACCTGTGTTTATCAGATGCCTTTTTTGAGATAAAATTCAGGAGCACTGTCACTCGTGATGAGGTCATTCTAGCTTAGTAGTTGCTACTTGTGGAGCCCTGGTCTAAGTTTGGTAAGGAGCTCTGTTTTGGTAAT
The DNA here is from genome assembly GCA_025448015.1 of Bolborhynchus lineola. Taxonomy (NCBI): domain Eukaryota; kingdom Metazoa; phylum Chordata; class Aves; order Psittaciformes; family Psittacidae; genus Bolborhynchus; species Bolborhynchus lineola. The sequence continues at coordinate 14,397 of JAOEHX010009552.1, read as the reverse complement.
AGGATCATAATATGAGAATTACAAATTATAGGTTAAAAAGGTATTAATTTCTTTAGGAGCCAGTACGGAAATACTAGCTTTGTGGCTTTTGATTAGGCTGAACTTGAATAACTTGAATGAAAATTTTTGAGGGATTTTTTTTTTTTTTTAATTATACTTTTTCTGACACTGCAGGGAACAACAGTAAGATGAAAGAAATTATTTTTCTTCTTGTGATTAAAAACATACTGCAACAGTTTTGTCGAGGTGTGATCTTCCTCATGCTTCATTCACAACAGAGATTTAAAACTTAGGTTGTTAGGTCTTGTGTCAGAGATGTGCTTTTTAGCTTTTCTAGTGAATTTAAAGTCTTGATGTCAGTATTTCTTCATTTTTACTTATTTTGCAGCTTTTTTTCCAAAGTATTTTTGATACATTTTTGTGTATATGTAAATATAGTGGATAATAAAACTTAGGCCACATAAAAGGAGAGCACTGTCTAACTTGAGAGAGCTGATTATCCCCCACCACCCCATTTATGGTACATCTTTTGATAATGAGTAGAAAGGCATCTCAAGGCATTGTGCTGATTTGAAATTCCCTATTTCTCATGAAATCTCATCCTCTGTGTCAGAAAGTAGCGATAAAGGAATACTACCTATGTGTTGGAATGGGCTGAAGCATGTGTGTGTTTGTGCTCTGCAATGCAGGCAAGGGCTTAGACCTGCAAGAGAGAAGTTTGAGAAGATGGCATCTTTTAAAAAGCTTTCATAATCTGAAGTGAAAGACTGAGATTTTCATAGCTATCCCCTATTATTTTTTCTAATCCTTTTTAAATTCACAGTGTTTTGTTGAAGACCAATGAGCACATGAGTGTACTTGTACAAAGATTTTCTGATGTGTTATTGAAACTGCAAATGCAATTCTTAAGACCAGAGATGAATTTGAAGTTACTGTATATAGACATGTCATTGTATTAGAGAGTGATTTGTTGTTCATTCACTGTTTGGAATGGAAGGCTTTTAGTATAAACTTGTTAAGCATGGTATTTAGTCTGCCAGTTTCAATACTTTGTCAGTTTTCATTTGGATTATGCTGTTCTGAGGAGTTTAAAAGGGGGTACAAGCTATGAAGAAAATATATATGCTGACACACCTAATCCAATTACAGTTAATACCAGAGTTTGTTAAACTTTTAATTGGTAAAGGAATATTTTGTGTTGATTTCTCAGTACTTTGAAAGTTGATAGTAGAAGCCTTTTTTTTTTTGTTTGTTTGTTTTTTAACAGCAATGAGCAAGTTTGGGTTTATGCGTGTATGGTTTCCTGAAAAAAATAAAGATTTCAAATGCATCTGCAGTCTTCATAGCTATTTTCTTGTTCTATAAAGTGAACTTTTCCATTCTTGGCAGTGAAGAATCCTGGACGCACAGACTCAGATTTTTAAATCTGTAGGAGCCTGTGGGAGTTCAGTGCAATTCTGCATTGCCCAGACTATGGAAATACGCTTTCACTTCATAAAAGCTAGCAATCACAGACCGGGTTTGGACTACTCAAGGAAGATGTCTTCATTATGTACAGTCCGGTCAGCCCCATGGTTAGCATGTAAATAATTCATGTTGATGTAGTGTATTCATTTTGTCTTGACTCAGATATTTTACTCTGAATAAAATGAAGTGTAGAAGGGGTTCAATAAAAGCCTTGCTGTGGGAAACTGACATTTATAGTTTAATAGGAGTTCAGTAGCTAAGAAATGTTTTAATAATAGCTGAAGTCATGTGCTGACCCTTATTTCACATTAAAATGACCGGAGTTTGACACTAAGATGACAGCTGGTTAATACAACTTGAGATTTTAAAGTGCTTGAGTATATGTAAATATTATGACTGATATCCTAAGTGTGTTGGAAGATGCTTCAAGAAATGTCCTCATTCTAACAGTTTACTGCAGTCCCCAGTTTTTGAGAATATTGCTGAAAATGGTTTGTCTGCTGTACTCAGAGCACATAGATAGAATAATAAAGTTATGACTGACCCCTGTAAAAACAAATTGTCTGCATTTTGTACTTCTACTCAACTGTAAAAACTGTTGTGTAAAACCTGAGATTTCAGATTTGTCTAGTTTGATCACTTAAAACTTGAGAAGTATATGTCTTTGAAGTCTGCTTTTTATGTAGAAATGTATGGGGTTTATATATATAGATCTTTAGAATATGCAGTGAATACATTAATAATGTTTTGGTTCGGTCACTGGAAATAAAAGAAACAAACCATTAGGGGTCAAAAACTGTAAGTTGGTGAGCAGGAGACTTCGCTGTGTTTTGAAACTGTGAAATTTAAAAGAAAGAAGTGTCACCTGTTAAATTTAAAATACTTAAAGCATTTCAGATTTCAACAAGTCAGAGCCTTTTCATGCTTCTTTACTCCAAAATATGCTACAAGATGTTTTGTGTAGTCTAGCATCTTTCTTTGATATATTGCATAATGGTTTATTCTGGTGAAAAATAACAGATTTGTACAGAAAATTTGTACCTAAAATTTGGGGTCTTGCAGGTGCGCTGGAAGAATCATGACACAAAGAAAAAAACCTAACACATATAAATATGCATACATGTACACACAGATGATGATAGTCTGTTTTGCTTAAGGTAATTGGCCCAAAAATGAGTAAGATTGAAAGCAGCCTAGAGGGGAGGAGTCATAAAATGAAGGTGGGATAAAACTGTTTGAAGAATTGCCCAGATTAACCAAGATTAAGCACTTGCTAACTAATAATTGATTCAGTGTAGATTCAAACCTTCAAGCACAAAATCCAGAGGAAGGGTCCTGTACCAGTGCTTAGTTACCTAGAAAGAATTTAATGGATTTAGTGCCTGACATTTCTTTAATCATACTTGCCATGGTTTAAGGCCAGACATTAACTCAGAATCATGCAGCTGCTCACTCACTCTCCCCCTTCTTACCCCCTGCTCCCGAACCCAGGGCAATGCCATATACTTGGGAATTAATGAAAGCAGTGGATTCAAGTGGTGTAATCCCCAGTACTGACTTAGGGCTTTTACATGCCCAGCCACTTGGAGAATTTGTAGTTTTCAGGCTAGGTCCTCAGGCACTGCAGAGGAAAATGTTCTCAGAAATTGTAGGCTTTTAGGTCAAACACTTGAAGCAAAATAAACAGCATCATATTCAGTTTGATGATTGCACTAAACAAATACTGTACCTACAGATGAAGGGACTATAAATGGATTGAAAGGAAGGTCTCCAGCATGCAGCCATTTTGTAGTGAATCAGTTTTGTGCCATTCTGAGGCAAAGAATGTGGCAGATAGTGGTGGTGAAGTTGTTCATCAACTTGAAGTGAAACAACTTGTTCAAGAGGGTGACTGGTCAGATAGGATGACGCTGTGCCTAGTGATACTTTTATCTGCCTTCAGGAACCAATGAATAGAGCTCTGATAGCAAACAGTGGTCATGTAAAGTTTCTGGGAAAGGAGATCAGCAGCTTCAATCTGGCTGATAATCTTACTGACTTGATATTGCAGCCTGATTGATACTCTACATGTCAAATTGTTTGTATCATTGTAGATAGTGTTCCAGAAAAGAGGCAGGGGGAGCATCTGCACAGACAGATGCTCTGCAATGCAAAGTAAGCATCAAGTACAGCATGAGGAGATCTTGTTAAAGAAGGTGTCTTGGGCCAGCTGTTGCTTTAAGGGGATCAGTTAACTTACCAGAAGTAGGTCTTGCAACAGTGACAAGTCCACTCTTATGAAGTTGTGCTTCATCTTCTATTGTCTTGTTTTACTGGGAAAGTGTGATAGGGGTCTGAGCCCTGGGTTGAGGTGAGGTGGTGTGCTCTAGTGCTGTTTACCCAAGTGAACCATTGATTATAAGTCATCATCAACTTAAGATTTGCTTCGTCTTCTCTGCCTCAAGCTTAAATAGGAATTGCATATAGTAAAATTAAATTGTACTCTCAAGCTCTCCCATTTTGCTATTGTTAACATAAGCAGTGGCTTAGATACAGAAGTTAATAACACTGCAACTGTGATGTTGCAAAGGGGTAGCTTTGCTCTGCAATTGCATTTAAGTGCAGGGCTGTCTAGTAATCTCAAGAGGCAGTTCTGTTGTTACAGTAGCTTGTACTAGAGAACTTTGAAAGACTAGCAGTAGCAAGCAGCAGTGGAAGGTTATTGTAGCTGCGAGGTGCCAGTAGTGGTTGCTCTTTGATTGTTTTTGTGTCTGTGATTAGAGCCCTGCTTTGTTGTTGGAGCCAATTTCTGTTGTGTGAGAGCAGGCAAGTGAGAGCTTTCAGGAAGTTGAAATTGGTGTCAGAACAAAATCTGGTTTCCTTAATGAGCAGTTCAGCTGCCTAGCAGGAAGTGGGCCATGTGACAATCCACAGATAATTTAAATTAACTAACTTTATGAACCTATACTTTCAACATGACCTTACCATATCCAGCCTCCTCCCCCAGCAACCTAAATAAACAAATTAGGCACACAATTCAGTAAAGTAAGTGCAGTTGGTTTTAATGTAGAATGGCATTCTTATGCTTGAACAAGTGCACAGGTAATATGTATAGGGAACCTTCACTGGATCATTAAAAGTTGTGTAACACTAGTGTAAGGGATTCTTTCACGTTCTACCCACTGCCACATATTTTGCAACAGAACCTGTTGGGTAAGGAGGTGGTTCATGGCTTTCGTTGTTGGTTTTGGGGTTTTTTTTATTCCTTGTGTTGAAGGCACTCTTTTTTTTCCCTGTGCTAAAACATCATAGGCTTTTCTGGGGGGAAAGGAGGAGTCAGTACTAACACCCCTAGTCCCTTCTGGTTGTTCTCAACTGTAGCACCTTCTAAAGGTTGCTGTTATTTGAGGTCAGTTGTTTGGTTTGTTTTTTTTTCAGCCTCTAGCTAAAAGTATAGTCGGTGAAGCCTGTTTATTTTGTGAGTTAGTTGCAATGTGCAAGTACTGTTCTAGCACAGTGGCCAAGCTGGCAGAGTTATTACGGACCAGCTTTAGGTAAAAGACTCCAGATTCATTACTGTTACCATCTCTGAATCAGTCATTCAGATGTGCACTGAGTTTTAGTTTTGTTGATTACAAATGTGTCTGGTTACAGTGCAGTGTCATTAAGATAAGGACTGTATAACAGCACCCACCTTCAAAAACTTCAGTAAAAAAGAACAACCCTTGTTAATCACTGTTTCAAGGAAATCACTTGCAATGAATGTGAATATGGCAAGACTCTGTAATCTATGCTGTTTTGTACATCTGTGCTGCTGCTGGTGTCCGTCCGCATTACCAAGACACTGATTCCAACCTAAAAGAGCCTGCTGAGAAGTAGAGTTTGTTAGTGTAAGCTTCGTACCACAGCAGCAAGGTTACATGCCTTTTAGTCTGTTTGGAGTACAAACAGAAAGGATTCACACCTGGAGGAAGCAGTAATCCCATTTTAGCCAGGATTAATTTGGGTAAATATACCATGTGGGCAGCTTCCCACAGCTTTTGTTTCTAAGGGACTGCTTAACGCACTTGTTAATTCGTCAACTGATTCAATGTATACATTTTACCATTTCTTTCCCCTGAAATATTATATGAAGCTTTATGCATGCTCCATGCCGGAAAAAAGGGTGAAAAGCTATGCTCAGGATAAGGAGAGCAGAAATGTTTGTTTCAGAGACAGAGGTGGGTAAATGGATTTAATGGTAGGAAAGCCTGGCAACCTGATACGGAGAATAAACAAGAGTCTAATCACAGTACTGATTTACTGCAAATCTGGGATCATGCTAGTGACTTAAGCTTCTAAATTACCTATGTATCAAAGAGAAAGGATGGGATCTGCACTACCCAGCACCTTAAGAAAAGCAAAGGTAGCCACTGAAAATGCTAAAGATGCAAGTTAATCTGAAATAGTTCATTTAATAAGCAAGGCTGTACTAAGCAAGTGTTAAAACACAGCCTGGTTCAGGTCAGAATTGTTTCTCTGCTCTCTTTAAATAAAACAACAGCAACAAAACCACCAAAGCTGAGCTCTTGTTTCTGTCAAATGTATCGCCTGACTTGTATTGGTATACAAAATATAAGAACCTAAGATTTAGTTTATAATTTGCACATTTCGAAATAAATAATTTTGTAGTAGAAGTCATAGTACCTTTTGCGTATTTTGCCTTTTCAACAGTTGTATAAAATGTTCAGTTTTATTAATTAATGAGAATATATGTGATTTGCAAGATATTTCGCAGTATTTATTAGATGTGCTTTCTAGAAACACTTCAAGCTACATTAGTGTTTTGAAGATGGTTTTAACTGTTCTTTTGTGAATTTGATTTCCATTTCCAGCACCTGGCCTCACTGGAATTGTTGGAGGGCGCCCCAGAGTGTAAGTTAACTCCTGATAATTAACTTGTTGTAATGTGTGATGGTCGTGTTCCTACCGCTCACCATCGCAAGCTTCCCTACCTTGAAATACCAACCACAGAAGCAGCTAGTCTGTGTTACATGCTGTGCTTAATAACTGATAACAAGCTAGTAGTGAGTACTACAAGATAAGTGTGCAAATAGTGAAATTCTTTATTGAATTATTGAATGAGAGTCACTCAGTAATTCTCAGTGGGTGTCAGATCACCTCATAACAATATACTTGTCTTTGCTTGATGAGCTGCAGGGAGAACTTTAAATATGACTTTATGGCAGTGCAGTAGCTCAAGCATGTGTAATACATGCAGATTTCTGGATGAGATTTCTCTTATACCTGTTAGTTTGGAATGTGGGCACAGCAAATTTGTGGCTCAATATGTCTGTCGTGCAAATGGAGACTGGAATAGAAACTACAGATACATTTCCAGTAGCACTGTGTAACTAGCCTAGGTTTCAGTGACATGCAGTAGACTTCAGTGTCATGAAGTGCATCCTTTGTGAAGAAAATATTTTCTGTATTTTGGCTACTCCATCACATAAAGTTTTCTTGGGTTTTTTTGGAGGGTTTTTTTTTTTGTTTGTTTGTGTGGGTTTTTTTACAAAATCTTTTTTTCTTAATAATGACATGGAAGTGTTTGGTATATAAATAGTCTGCAGGTGTACAATCTGACATCTTCATTAATTTCTGGTTAAATGCATTTATGCTAGTTGTTTTGTGTGTCTAGGTCTCCAGTTTTGAAGCCATTTTTCTTCTATTACCCCAAAAGCAATGTTCAGGTAAGAGCCTACTCTGTTCTTTTGAAGTGATTTGAAAGGTTCTGTTGACACTGACATTTTTTGCTGACTTCAAGTCCTACAACTGCAAAGTATTCTGGTAACTTTTATTAAATACTTTCCTAGAGACTAATGTTATTCACACAGAACATTTTGCAACAGTTGAACGTGGCAGCGTTGCATGTTAGTTGCTGTAAATTGTGAATTATCTTGCATCAAAACTGAACATCTCTTTTCAGGCTCCTGGAATTTGTAGGTTTGAATGATTTTACTGCATGTGCAAAGAGTGCTTATATAAATTATACGTTTCTTGGGAGTTAAAGGGCCCTATTTAAAGAGGATATTTACAGTTGATCAGTTATATTGTTAACCTTGACACATCTTCTGACTCTTTGGGGTTATCTGCATTTTGTATGTGTTGCTATTGGAGGGAAGTAAAGTCAGTGAATCTCCTCTAATTCGCATGGGTTTTACTACAGAGAGTTAGACCTTTTCCTGTCTATAGAAGTAGGAGTAGTAATTTCTGCTCTTGCCTATATTGCAAAACCTGGAAAGTTATGAAAGCCTGTGCAGTTATTGTGATGAGTATGATGGAGGAGCCTGTAAATAAGATCTATTCCTGTGGTCCTATTCACTTCATAACAGTAGGTCCTTTCAGTCTGAGAAATTACGGTTCAGATAACTAGGCAGTCCTAGGTGAAAAATTACAGTGTGAGATGAAACACTAAGCTAGAGCTGTACTTCTTTTCCATTGTGCACGTACCCCTGTCTTGATTGAAATCTTCAAAGTAAATGTGAGGAAACTGTTTTTACTGAAAATGTAAAATGTTTTGATTTATAAATATTCCTTTCTGCTTTTCTGAATGCCATCAGATACTTAATTTATCCTTTGGAGACTGCAGACAAAACTGCATATATGCCTTTCTTTTTCCAATGCCCTTGTTAAGTCTTGTAGCTGTTGCATGCATCTCATGCCATGGCATCCTGATAATGGTGCTTCTCACTCAGTAAGAGCTTTCTGTCTAATTCACCATCAAGAAAGTGACCAAAGGCCAGAATGTTGCTCTGTGTTAGACCACAGGTTTTGTGACAGGCTTAGGGTGGTGAAGGGAAGCCTTAGAAGCACAGCAGCAAGTGAAAAGGTGGGGGGAGAGGGGAGGAACAAGATAAAAACAGTTGATTAAAGAAAAAAAACCCAACAACAAAAAAAATCCCCACCTCATAAAAAACCCAACCCACAAAATCAAAAAACAACCAAACCTCCCCAAAAACCCAACCAAACTTAAAACAATTATCACAAATCAATTTAAGTGTTCTGAGCATTTCAGAAAAGGACTGTTTCATTTCCATACAGTGGTTGGCATGAATGTGTCCAGACGTTGCATTTTCCTTTGAGTAGTACTGTGCATTAGTGGGAAATAATTTAAGAATCATTTTACTGAGGAGATGATATTTAGTTATTAAAACTGAGTTTATAAACAGTGCATAGTGAAAAACATTAAACAGAAACACCTTATCTTGTCAATTAAAGAAGTTCAGGTGCTTATTGTTGTACTTTGTTGTACATGAATGACTTGTCTTTGCCAAGTCTCATATGTAGTTATTATTTTAATGGAAATTTAGCCTATCATTCTTTTATTCATCAAATTAAATGTAACCTTTCTAATTATCACTGTATTCCAGACTTTGTAAAATGCTGTTGAGTTTAAATAAGAATCTAATTTGGCAGGGAAGGAAAGTAGTGTCTCATCTACTCTTTTCCATACAGAAAATCAAAATCTCTGCTCTGTGTCGCTGATCTGATGAGTGCATGGGTACACTGTTAACAAAATATCACATGACCATTACTGTTATACTGCAGTAATATTAAAGGTTATGTAACATTGGGGTGTAAGTGATTCAAGTCCTTAATTCAAAGTTTTAGCCATGTATTAACAGCAGTGGCCTAGCTAGAGATTAGAGAGCATGTAAGGTATGAATTAACTGCTTTTCTAGATTGGAAGTTCAGGTACAAAGAGCCTGCTTGCTCTAGTTCAGCATTTGACCTAAACCCAAAAGCACTCCATAAGGAGATTTGCAGATATGTTAACGCTACCACAGTGGGTTCTTTTGTTTTGTGTTTGATAACGCCATTCTGGGTGTCAGATTGTTTTCAATATCTTGTTTGTTGTTCTCACTGCTTTTATGCAATTGTCCCAATTTTATCAGATCACCAGTGATTTTACAATAGTTATTTTCCATGTGTGCTCTCTCATGTTTAAAAAGTAACCTAAAACTTTTCCTCAGGGAAAAGAATTCCAGTAAATCTACTGATTCAGCTTTTCTGGAGGAATAAATAAATAAATTTTAAATCTCTTCTTGCATAACCATTGGAGGCCTTTGTCACTATTAGCTGTTCTCTAACAACATTCTTGAAGAGGGCTGAGTAGCAGTGTCTTGCATTTGCTGAGAACTGAGCACTGATAACTGCTGCAGCTGAGTTGGTGTATACTTTTCTTGTGGCAGTGTACCCAGATTGTATGTCTGAGTCTTTAGTACTGAAAATCCTCCAATACAGATGAAATGGATGCAGTTAGTACCTCTATGTGATTGTGCTATATGATTTATACAGAGAAACTTTGCTTACATCTGAAGTGAATAGTTCAATCAGATGATGAAATAGAACACTTGACTATGTATGTTTTCAGATATGTTTGGAGTAGGGGGTAGGAAGAACAGGCATTCTTTAACTTCATATTTTTGTCTCAACCACCAAATATCCAGTATTACCTTTTTTTTTAAAAAAAAGTAAATATATTATTTCAGGATGAATAAAGAATCCAGACAGAATTCCAGGAGTAATAGGGACAGCGACATTAACAAGAAAAGGGTGTTATATCATGGAAGAGCTGGAAGCTTTCAGGTTTTGGGATCCAGCTGTCAAGAGTTGTGACACAAAATTCCATGCAGTGCTGCAGTATGTAAAGGAAGACAGAGAAAAATCTGTCTTTTAAAACATACCCAACTAGATAGAGCATTGCTTTGAATTTTATGCTTTTTGCCCTATATGAAGAATCCTTTTATATTTATAATGGATCATTATTGTTATTGTGACTTTTTATAAGAGAACAACAGAATCTTATCCTTAAAGCTGTTACTGAAAATGTGCCAGAGCAATACTTAATTAGAAATATACTTTATATGTTTCACTGAATTTTTAATTTGATAGCTTGAAAATGGGTGGGGTTTTTTTTCCAGGTCAGCCTATTTCTAAATGGGCAGCATGTTGAGACATTTGAGGAGGATCTTACCTTTACATCAGATGAGGTTGTTTCATTTGATCCACCTGAGATCAGCACTGAATTGAAAGGTATGATTGTATTTGTCCTAGAAAATCACATGCTAGATTTTGTCTGTGAAATATATTTTACCTTTTTAAAGTCCACTGTAAAATACTTAAGCAAAAGAGGTTAGCATCACACAGTATAAAATGAATTTGAGACTATAACGAGTTTTTGTTATTCAAAAAGCCTAAGCCTTAGACACAACAGAAGATGGTTGGAATGCTGACTTTAAACTGAAACATGGTTTCAAAGTATACTTCAATCTTACTTTGTTAATCCTGGAAATAGTTAGGTTTACCTTACATCAAAATAGATGTATTCAGAATGGAGAACAGACTTACAGGATGCTTAACATTTAGATAATTAAAACTTGACCCTTCTCCATACGGCAGCCTTCACAAAATGCAGAAGAATGAGATCAACCTGGAACTGGTGACTTTTAAAGAAAACACACAAGGCTGATGATCCAGCATGGTAATTCCTGTGTTGCTGTTAGATTTGTCTAACTCAGTTGTCTGCAGAAAGAAAAGAAACTTGAGAAGGGCAAACCAGTGAGCTGAATGGAGTGGGTCAGGATGTCAGCAATGAAAAGGAAGTGTTCAGAATTGTTCATACAAGCTGGGTACTAGGTTATAGATTATTGGAAAGTAGACACTGGAAAATGTTTATATTCTTTCTAATGACAGAACTATATACAGTACTTCTTAACGTATAGCACACTTTTTACTTCCCTTCTGGTCCTAGCAGAGTCTTCATTACCTTGCTCCTGCTCACTAGAGAAATGAGAGAATTAATTTAAAGCTGTAGATGGGTATTTTAAATCAAATTCAGGTGACTGTAGGTAAATATTACTTGTTAGAAGTAATTTAAAAAATAATACTGATGGTGAAAGAGTAATTAAGGTATTTAAGTCTGTGTACACTCAAAAAATTACTGATGTAAAGGTACCAAAATGGTAAGATTTATTCTGGATTCCAGATACAGATGAGTAGCATTCCTCAAAATTGGTTAATAGAATAGAGGAAGAACTAATTAGAAGTTAGTAGGGAATGTTCTGGATCACAGGGAGAAATACTGGAATACACGTATGACTCTGCGTGATGCCATTTGAAAGTCACTGACAGGGGATGCCTGGTTGCCGTGCATGAGTTCATTTTCCTCGCTTACTCAAACATCTCTCCAATGTGGTGACTTGTGCATAGCACAGAAACAAGTTAAACTCTGAAATGTGTTTTCAGCTCTTACATTTATTACAAATCTGTTGTCACATCAGAATCATTCTGGGAGCCCCCAGGTAGGGAGCAGTGGGGGATTCTCACCATTGAACTGTGCAGGTTTGTTCTGCTTAATAACAGGGTTAGCACAGGTCCTGGTGTTTTGTTTGGTTTTTTTCCTAAGGTGACTACAATGCTAAATATTGGAGAAACAAAAATCTGTTAGGCTTCCCATTGCCTTCTTATCACTGGAGAAAACTTTCTGAAATGCCTGACATCAGCATTTAAGTACTGAATTCTTCAGTATTCATTCAAGCAAGCTGCACTCTTGAGGGACAGCAGAGCTCCTGTGGTTCTTTCCCCTGAGAAAGATCACTAAACTTTTGCCCTTAGTTGTAAATAGAAACGTTTTTTTTATGTGACTAAATACTTACCTACTTCTGTGGCTTAAGGCCATGGACAGCATGGATGAGAAATAGACAAATGGGTTACACTGTAAAAGGAGTAGCTTCTGCTAAAACATTTTCTGTCAGCATTTATTAAGGAGGGAAGTAGTTTCATGGTTATCTCAAGTGTGAGGGACTGTTAGTTGTCTTTGAATAGATAAGAGAAATATGTGAAAATGGATTTCAAAAATGCTGCTAGTTGGGGTTCTGGAAGAGTGGAATTTGAATTTACCATTTGCCCTAACTTTGAAGGGAATTCTTTATGTAGATTTGTTTAAGATGTTTATTAAATGAAAACAATTTCCTGATAAACAGATCATGAAAGATAAATTGATTAGGGTAATAATGAGAACACCAGAACACTGTCTTGAACTGGTTTTGTTTAAAGAGAGACTGTCAAAGACTGTCTGTGTAATATGTCTGATGGAGAAAAGACTTCTGTGGCTTATACAGTTTAAACATTGTCGTACTTCAGCCTTTGAAGAAGGACTGCATTTCTTCTTTAGTGATGTATTGAATGAATTTATTAAGAATAATGTGATTTCTGTGGTGTATGAAGTGTAGCAATCTTGTCCAAAATGAACACTGAGCTTTAGCTGGGCTTTTTCAGATCCTCTCTCAATGGAGATGTTTAATCAAAAGTAATATTCCCCAATTAAATAAATACAATCTTTAATATTTTCTGAGAAGTTCGTGGCATGTTTGTGGTGTTGTTGCTTCCCTGCTCCGAATGTTCCCCCTGCTGGTGTCTGAGAGCAGAGAGAGGGAAGAGCTGCTATTTGTGTGCAGAAGGATCAGAAATCGACAGGAAGGGGTCAGAGAGGAGGGCAGCTGAGGGGTGAGAAGTCTACTGAGTCAGGAGTATAGATGAGTCCTGTCAGCAAACAACTGAAACTCGGTGGCAAAGTGAGAACTTCATCTCTTGCTTTGGGGAACAGTAATTAAATGATGACAACATACTAATCTTAGTTATTTCAAGAGGGCTGTGCTGTGTAACTTAACCATCAAAACTCACGTAAAAACTGTTCCGGATTTGGGCAGGAGTAGGTTTGCTTTTTTGATGTATTGATGTAAATTGATTAAAATACCTTATATGAATTCTCTTCAATGAAACAGAACAATCTTTATGTTCCTAGAAGTTTGAAATCCCAATTTCAGACATCAACAAGTTAAAAAATAAGGTTGGCGTCCTGTAGAGCATTTATGACCTTTTGTTAGATAATACTAAGATATTTATGAAGTTAGTAATTTGAAAAAGAAATCTTGAATTTCTTCTATGCAGCTGAATTAGTAACTGTTATAAGTGGCTGTAAAAGTCAGATGCATGTGTTGCCTTGAAAGGAATTTCAAATTGTGACTGTTCTCTACAGATATTGTCAGAATAAACAGACCTTACACAATTACCATGATGTTAGCAACTACACGTGTTTTCTACCTGCACTGGAAGCAGAGAGATTTAAGGGGACAGAAGTTGTAACCTAGTCAAGAAATGACAGGAAGCTGCTATGCCTCCTTCAGAGATACCACATTGCTAAGGTCAAGATGAATTTTCATATTCAAAGGTGGTGGGAGAGAGAATGCCTGGCACAGCATTCAGCTATAAGAAGATAATAGGGATTGGGGAGATGGAGCAAGAGGGATCAATTTTGTAGTTTCAGCCTTCAGCCTCACCTCTTGTTCTCTAGATATTCCTGTGGGAAGAAAGCTTTAGAGAAGTGTTTTCAGGAGTACTACAAACAATGCAGAAAGTATACACTTAAAATGACAGTTACTACTTCAAAATGTACTATTATTTGCAGCTGTTATTAAATGTATTCATTTTTATGTTGTATAGATCTGCCAAGTGGTCCGCATACTTACCGCTTAGAAGATCTTGCCTATACTAGAAGTGGAGACAAAGGCAACTCTGCAAATATAGGTATTTTTCTTTTTCTTGCTTTCTGAACTGATGTAAGATTTTCACATAAGTTTTAGTAGAATCATAGAATAGTTAGGGTTGGAAAGGACCTTAAGATCATCGAGTTCCAACCCTGCTGCCATGGGCAGGGACACCTCATAATAAACCACGCCACACAAGGCTGTGTCCAACCCAGCCTTGAGCACCTCCAGGGATGGAGCATTCACAACTTCCCTGGGCAATCCATTCCAGTGCCTCATCACCCTTACACTAAAGAATTTCTTCCTCATATCCAATCTAAACTTCCCCTGTTTTAAGTCTGAACCCGTTGCCCCTTGTCCTGTC
>JAOEHX010009550.1:0-18528 GCA_025448015.1 Bolborhynchus lineola | reverse complement strand
AGGTTAGGCAAAAGTTAAAATCAAACTGTGAGGAAGAGTAAAGGTGTGCCTGGATAGGCGCTTGAAATCTTTTTTCCAAAAGGGGATCAGCAACAGGTCGTGTGACAAATTACCATGAAATAAGGTATGAGATCCTAGTTGAACAGACAGCACCTGACCCCAGCCTGTGTTGCCTCTAGTGTGGTAAGCAAGAAAAGAGTGGGTGCCGTGGGTTTTAACTAACTCAGGGTGATGAAAGCACAGAAATCAGTGTTTAAACTTTCATCAGATTATTACACAAATGGGCAACAGAATGCAATCCTTCTGTCTGCAGTATGCTTTGGACAAAAAGGAAGGCACTTGGCTTTGCACTGCATTAAATTTGCAAGCCATGTTTTGAGTATAACTGCCAGATAGGACTTAAAAATCTGTGCTTTCACTAAATGTGATATGCAGTGAGATTCTCAGCCAAGTCAAAAAGCCTTGTTGATAGAAAGAGAAGCTGGAGGCTCAGAGGCTTGGTGTATTTTTAGTTGTGAAGAGGAGGATTTTTTAATAATCTCTTGAGCTTTGGTATATAAACTGAATCCTGTGGTCCCAATGAATGGCTTTTGTAATTGTGGGTGACACATTAACTCTCCTTTCTACAGAAAGATATCATGGTGTGTTTACATCATATAGATGGTTTCAAATCCTCATTTTTGTGTTCCCTCCAAGTCCCCTAATGCCCCCATTTCTTTCCTGCATCAAGGTCAGGCGTAGGATAATGCAATATACAGTTCAAATTAATATTTAAGTGATATGAAAGAAGCAACCAGAAATTACATTTAGAAAAGTGTTTTATATGCCTACTTAAAATGCAAGGCCAGTTTACGTCTCCTGCACCCTTCTGAAAGATAGAATACTGCTAGACAAGTGGTTTCAGTCTGACCTGATTTACAGGACAGAACTGGATAAACAGGTGGTCACTGTCACTCAGCTACCAGGCTATATAATTACCTAAAATAGTAATTAAATCAAAATCACTACAATAAGATGGCATCAGAGAACTACTCTTTAAAGTACTCTAAAGGCATCAGAATTTTCAATTTATTTTACCTTTTTTTTTATAGTTTCTTAACTGAATTAATCAGTCATAAAACTAGAAGACGGATTTGATATGTACATTGCTTGTGGTTTGGGGCACAAATCTCATGATAGTAAAAAACAAAGAATTCCTATTTGTTTAGCATGAAATAGGAACAGAGTGATGAAGTGGCACAGTGACTGCGTGTACACTGTAAGCTCCTTGACAAAGAAGTCTCTGTTGCTGCCTCGTGCCCACCGGTTTTCCACTTTCTGTCTCCAAGCTACACTCAAATAAATGTAGGCAGCCTGGCATCTTAACTGGGGCCTTCCAAATAAAACATGCAGCTATGAAATGAGTCTTTAGCTTTCTTTGTACACTATTGTGAATGAATCATGAGCATTCTTAGAGAAAACAGGTGAGATTTAGAAGGTATTGTGTTTCAGGAACAGACAGTCAACTGAGGGAGGAGGTCTTAAGAGATGAGAAGGAGCAGTAAGCCTCTATTTTGATGGTTGTAAGGTCACAGCAATAGAATATTTTTAATGTGATTACAAGTACAGTTGCAATATCAGGAGTTAAGTATGATTTTTATATTGAGTTAATACACATGAATGATATTTTAGGGAAAATAAAGGAAAACATATCAGAAGCTATTTGAAAATCTCTACCTTTTGTCCACTCAGTGCAGTTCCAGAAATCTTATCTACATCATACTGTTCTTATCAGAATAAATTGTTGCTAGAGAGACTTTCTTTGGCAGTTACAGTAAGAAATGTAAGTGAAAAGCTTATAGCATGGGCTTATATGTTTAGATTTGAATTTATCTACATTAACAAGATATTAAAAAGAGACATAGTGTTTATCTTCCTGTATGCATTCACACCATTGCTTTATAGTGGAAAAAACCCTGCTTCACTTCATCCTGTATTGCAAGCTGCTCATGGAATAGAAGCCTATCTTTTTGCAGCAGACATCCTAAGCCTCCCCCCCTCCCACTGCTATAAAGTTGTGAGTAATCCTAACGGGCAGTAAAGTGATGAGTGTAGATTTCTTGGTAGTCAATGTAGATTTTAGGCCTTTTCTCCATAAACATATTGCTTAATTCTACAAAGATGATTTCATGTGCTTATTTTCATGTCATTTGCACAGATAGAATACTTAGTCTGCAAAAGGTCAAGTGCACGTGTAAATCTTCGAATGACTGGGATAAAAATAGTCTGTATATTTGTCTATTTAGAACACCATTGCTCATGCATGCCTATCAGTTTCAGTAGAAGTTTTGTGTGTGCAAGAGATACAGGGTCACATTTCCAATGATGTCAGTGAGGGCTCTAGAAAGCTTTGGAAAGCCTGACCAGTGCAGAGCTATTTGACTAACTGCCTCATTTCTTTTTCTCCCTCCACTGCAGGGCAAACTGACATATTTAACCATTCTTCAATATTTATCTTTCCCAGCTAGCTATATATTACTTAACTGATTAAGTTTCTCAAAGTTGATTTTAATAGATTCCCCCCCTCCAGTGAAGGTGAGCTGAACAGTCATGTAAGGCAGAGGCCAGCCAGCCAGAGCCTTGCCAGTATCCCTCAGTCCTGGCTTTCCACACAGTGGTTATTCCAGTAATGTCTCTCTCTTTTAAGCTGCAGCTGCCAACTCTGTTCAAATGTGCGGTGGTTTTCTGCTGCATGCAAAGAGCCACCAAGACTGAAGCTGCATCCACAAAACTCATTTCATGGCTAAATGCTAATTCCTTTTACCATATATAATAAACAGTGGAAGTATGCCACAAAGCAGCTTTTTCTGGGGGGAGTGAGTGAGGTAGGCACCTATCTGTCTTGGAATATGAAAGAGTTTTTTGCCTTAAAGCTACAAAGTTATATTTTAGTAGTCTCAAGAACAAAACCAATAAGCTGTCATTTCCCTAACTCCCTTTTTTTTTGATTGCTTTTCTTCTATGGGTTAATTTAAAAATGGCTGTTTGTGAGGAAACTACTTTTATTTCATACAAGGATTCATCTGTCTGCTTCTCAGAGATTAAGTCTACCCCCAAAAGGGAAACAAAACTCACCCACATTATTCCTGCCTGCATGGAATTTACAATAATGAAAAGAAAGCACCTCAGTGATTTGCCATTGGGTGTCTGGAAGGTTGGTGTTTTCATCTGACTGACTAGCTCCTTAAGGAAGGCAATTCACATTTCCCCTGGAAGAACCTGTGCAGACAGCAGAGTTGGCCAGCAAGAGATGTAACCTGTTCAAAATCTACCCAGTGTTTCAGTAAGTATTGAAGACCAAATCTAGTGGTAGAAATCTGGTTACTGAAGTAATAAACTACATATTTTGCTTTTATCATCCATCTCACTTACTTCACTGTCATCAGTAAGGTTGAACAGATTAAAACTAGTGGGATCATTTAATTTTTCTGTCCTGATGAGTGCAGCTGTCTTATTTCAATACAACAAATATAATATGCTATATATTTATAATTATAATATGTGGATAAACATATCCATTCTGTGTAAGCTGTTATTTATACACTGAAATTCTTTTTCTAGTTGGCAGACCTTTTTCCTTCTGTAATACTCCTAGAGCCTTATATGGGAGCATTACTCTTTCCAGGATAAATTCATGAAACTTGGTGCTCCGCCATGCAGAGGTTACCAAGTTAGCTTTGGATGAGCTAGTTAAGATGTGAGAACAGGTTAATTTGCCTTAACTTTGGACTCTTCAAGCTAGTATGCAATTCTTCCCAGCAGAGTTAATTAGCTTAGGCCTCCAACCAGCAATTTTCACAGCAAACTAACCCAATTATCTCTGAATGAAACCACATTGTGTCATGTCTGAGTCCAGGATATGTCTGTCTACACATGGGAAAATTAACCATAGGTTGTGCCATTGAAAATTGCAGTGGATGCTGTAGGGAGAAAGATAGTTTGCTTCTGCCCTTCATAATATGAGCATCTGCACTAATAATCATTGTACCTTGCTATATGCTCAATTTCTGTGCTAACTACTGTTTTTTTAAGTCACAATCATTATAAGTAAAGGGCATGAGGAGCCCAGGGTTCTAATTTGCAGAATGTAGCATAAAGCAAAAGCTTTTTGATATCCAGTTCAGCATTATCTAGCAATTTGGCCGCAGCTGAGTGCCCTCACTAACTTGATAACAGATCTAGGCTAAGTAGAATAGTGTAGACTTTCTAGCTTGCACTGGAAGTGCCTCCAGAGAGACTCAGGTATTCCAGGGAAACCTCTGACAACACATGTTTATCAACAGCGTGGTATTTTCACGACTTGCATTACTATAGTACTTCATCTTCTCATTGTACTTAGAAATTAGTTCTGGTTGTTCTTAACAAGTGAGAAAGCACTTCTCTTGCCATTTTTCAAAGGACAATGTATGTGCAGGGATGTCTAAAGCTTTAGCCAATGGCAAGTTCAAGAAATTCTTGATAGGTTTAGGTTGAACACTGGTCTTCAAAAGCCTAAGGTGGGCCACTGACTGGCTTTTGTCTGTGATGGTTACAAAAGTCGTGTTGCTTTAACTAGTACAACATATCAAGGTGTAAGGAAACAAACACAATATAAAGAATAAGAGAGAGAACATAATTTTCCGTAAGAATCTTAGTGCATGTAATTACACTGACAGTAAGCACATCCTGGGTGGAGCACATTATCTGTTATATCCTCAGGAAGCACTGCTAAGTGACCTTTTAATTTAGTTGTTCAAGTTATTATTCACACTTGGATTATAAATATCCATCACTCAAAAGCTGATAGATGAGGCATTAAACTGATTCTTATCCTTAGGTTAAGCGATATCTAGTTAGTCCATTGAAAAGTTACCTACTTTTACTATAGCCATTGTAAGTGTTTAGGCATTTCTTCATCTATTATTTCCTGTTTTCTAGCAGGAAGATAGGAACAGAGTAAGATTTTTACTGCAAACCTCTCTTCCTCAGCTATACAGAAAAAGAATCTCATCCACATAATCCATGTTACCTCAAGGCAAGTGGACTCATAGTAGCAAGGATAGCATTACTCCTAAAACCTTTAAATCTGAAGCTCACTCAGAACCAGTAACATAACCCAGATACAGACTGTTTCTGGGAAAAAAAAAAAAAACAACAAAAAAACCCACAAACCCAAACAACCCAGCTATTGCTACTTTAGAGTACTGCTGTATAGTTCCAAGCATGAGCTGGTCTTATGTCAAAGATCCCTGAAGAAATACAGCCAGTACTCCAGACTTCAGTATTTTTTCCTTAGTAATTCTCCTCTTGCAGTTGTTGGGACTTGCCCCCTAGATTTCTGTCAGCGCTGTGTCACTATTACAGTAGATGACAGCACGACTGTTTCAGTATATCTTAAAGACCATGCAGTCAAGAAAGATGTCCCTCTCTGAAGGCACATTGTGCTTTGTTCACTTACTTGCTACCAAAGCTGTTAGAATGTCAGCTTTGCACTGATCAGTGACAAACTTTGTGCTTTGTTCCCTTGGAAATTTAATTCCCTTGTAAAATTTGAAATTGGACGCTACATGACACATTCATCAGTGTCTTAGACCTTTTAGCTTGCATGATTTCTGGCTCCTGCTCTCCTGCACAGAGTTCAGTATGAAAGGAGAGGTACCAGAATGGACACCACCTGGCTTTACAGCACTACCAGAACCGTACACATTTCTATGACAAATCAAGACCGTGGAGTTTGTCTCCAGTATCTGCCACTCATATCAACCATATCATGCAAGTTTTTTACTTCTCGTACCTCTTACAGAGCCAGCTGTGGGAATATGCACTTGCACTCAGCTCTGTACATAATTTGGGATACCTTGGAGTGAAATGTAATATCCTATATTATATATGACACTACAGTCCTTAATTTGTTAGAGACACTGATGAATAATATCAGGTGAAATCTGTTTAAGTACAAGAGATGTAACCTCTGAGAGCTAGTCACACCTTTTGCATGTCCCCTTGGAATCATTTTTACATTCCTAGCAGTTTCCTTACAGAACACAGCATATCCTCTCATTTTTGCACATGCATGTAGTACAAGACATAGATAATATATGTAATGGAAACAAAATCTTATTCTGTTCACTGTTCCTAAAGAATCATTTACATAAATGATAATGTCAGACTCGCAATTTTGGACTATGTTATAAAAATGCCAAACTAAGTGATGAACCAACCCATGCAGAAGACTAATCATCATGAAATTTTTTTGTTCACCCCTCTCCCATCCCTCCTTTTAGCTCTTAATGGATGATAATGTTTACGTGGATAAAACTTCCTTAGAACTAGAATATTACAATCTCAATGGTATTAAAGCTGTAGATTATAATTGGAATGATAAAGGATCACAAGTATATCTTTTCTGTCAGCTTGTTCCATTAAGAACCTCTAACCGTGGATCATTGATGTAACAGATCATTATGGCCCATTGTGTCAGATCATCTGTTGGAATCTGTGCACTATAAGCATGACAGATTTCCTCTGCAGAAATTATAGTCTATTGTGACAATAGGATTTCATGAATATAAACAACAAGCCACATAATCTGTTATTACAAAACACAGCTATGCACCCAGATGGGAATTAAGTTCCTAGACATTGCCAATTGCAGTTTTTAAAATTGTGACTATTTCAATCTTCATGTTATTAGATGCAATACTCTCATTTACAGGATACACTTATCTCAACCTTGGTGGGTGAAAGGTTTTCAGAATCTAAAGCCGAATCTTGCAAGTGTTCCATGATTTCATTTTTTTCTGATTAAACATCATCTTTTAGGTTTTTAGACACTTACTCCCTGTCTTTCACTGTGATACTGGCCATGCTGTTAATATTTCAGTTCTACCACTGTAGATGAAACAAGCAAATACAATAAAATTGGTCACAGAAATTAGTGTAACACAGCAGAGCATTCTTGTATTATTTTCAAAGAACAGACACTTCTACTTAATATTAATTTTATGAACTATAGGCAGAGTGCTACACCAGCAGAAATCTGTAAAATCAGAATTGAAATTTTGCTGATGCCTGTTTCTGAAGGTCTGACTTAGAGGCTTTTGATAGATATTTGTGGAATTAATACTCTCTCCAAAGTATAGATTTTCAGCTTTCAAATATGAGTTCTGGACTTCAGTACATCAGAGGTTACAATTATGGTGTTGGTACAGCTGTATTTTCATCTATGCGGATGGATATTTCTGGGATATGTATGTACTTTGCTTCAATAATAGAAAATTAACCATAAAAAACATACTGATGAGGACTATATGTAGATGAACTATGTCAATCATCACGGCCATTTTCATCATCATCATGCACTTTTGAGAGGAAATCCCCAATTAAATGCATTTCCACACACCTATATCAAAAGGAGAAAAGACTCACTCTTACCTAGCATGCGAACACATTTGGCATTCTGGTCAGGACTATCAAATGAGATTTCTCCGCACCTCTGAAATTTAAAAATAAAAAGGATATATTTAATTAAGAACTCTGTGATAATATTTCTGTCCTTGTCCTCTGATACCTCTGATTATGTATTGGAACTAGAGATGTTCAAAGACACATTATAAACACACCAAGATAAAAAGATTTTCAAGTAGCCAAAGTTTGAGGAACAGTGGACACTGCTAATGTGCAAGGATGGGTCAACTCTGCATACCAGGATCTTCACCAAGAAAAACTCAAGGTAACACCTATTACTTTTATGTGTTTGGCTGGAACTACTGCCTGGTCCATGTTACTGTTTGTTACCATCAGACCCAGTTATACAGGAAGCCTCAATTACCACTGTAGACATTGCAGCCCTCTCCACTGATTTAGTTGTCACAGTGCACAGATTTAGCTGCATCCTAAGCAGGATCTGTGTAATGATCCAGTTGAAAACAAAATAAACAGCTATGCTGATCCAAGAATTTATCTTTCTGTAAAATTAACTTATTTAAACAAAACCTACAACTCTTAAATATTTATTAAGCAAATCTGTCGTTACATGAAACTTGAACTCTTCATAACACCTATGAGTAAAATTTTTTTTTTAAGGTGCAAGTAATTTATGTCTGTATGCTGAGATGTTTTGTTAATGAAAAATAATATTCACATGTACAGATATATTATCAGGGCTAATGTTCTGTCCCTATACAAACCCAGTGAAGGAACATCATTAGAGTTACGATCAGAATACAGAAGTGTTTGGTTGTTTTCAAAGACAAGACATCATTTTTGAGTCCTTTATGCAGACAGTCATGTCAGTTTAGATGCCAGGAGAAACCTAATTAGCTGCAATTAAAGTGAGTGTACAGATCCCTTCAGTAGCGATCGCTTCAGGTGCTACAGAAAAGATTCAGTTTTATATCACTGCACTCAAAGCTCTTGATAAGGGGTTAAGGATAGCCTCGTATTTTACAGCTAAAAGTGGCACATGCTTTCTCTTCTATATAGTTGTGGTTTTGGTATCTATGACAAGATGGGAATAAAAGCACAGTGGTTCAATTTTGGAAAAATCACTAAGCACTATCCATTTTTCTTCTTTTCCTTTCTCTCCCTTTCCTATGCAGTTTCCATTTTCAGCAACTTATAGCTTTCTTATGTAAGATAAAGTGGTTAGTACTGCCTTTTTCTGCCCCCCCCCCCTGTTTTTTTTCCTAATGAAAGTGCCATTTGCAGCAAATATTAAGATCTACAAAGAATCAGGTAAGAAAAAAACCCCATAGTTTCAAAGAATATGAAATGCAGCCACAGTTTCAAAAATGAGCAGCACATTTGCAACTCAATGTTTACAAATAGTCTTCACCTCCCTCACACCAAAATAAACACAAACCATGCCCATCTCCCACACAGAGCCTTTCATATATCAGTACATATAAAAAGAGCAATCAGACACCTGTATTAACCTTCCCAGGTGGGAGCACGTACTACTGAAAGATTGTAAAAGGAAAACAACACCCAGCATTTTGAAACTGATTTTACAAATGTTCTTCTGTGTCAGGAGACACAGGAATTTGCAATTTATTCTTCTAGGAAGAATTTTAAGATATTGACATCTTTTCACAGAAATTTCACAGCTTCTTATTCATGACCATAAGTACACTTACACAAGCACAGATGTAAGAAAGCACACCAAAATTCACCTCCCACCTCACCCTTGCATTTTTGCTGCTTTCTGAAAACCTTTTGTTGTTTTTGATTTGGTCTCTCAGAGGTATTGTGTGTTCCAGATATATTTATATATGCATCACAATTCAGGCTGGCAAATAATGTCTTACAATATCTGACAATATTCACCAGTCCTAGTGTTACGAAACTGGGAAAATGGCTAATGTTCTTCAGAGTCTGCTGACATCCCACAGGATCCATTATGATGAAAATTTCGCAAGTAAGATTCAGATAACTGTATGCAAGTTCATAGCCTTATCTTAACTCCCTTAACTCCTGCAACCCACAGAACTGTCTGAAAATCATGCTACAACAGTCAACCTAGGAGATTTTTCACTACTACCGCTGCAGCTAGAAATACCAACAGAAAAAGCTTCTGTGGCAATTTAGTTTCTGATGTCAAAAGAAGCTCACACGTACAGATCAATGGGATGAAAAATCAGCTGATACCAAACTGCTCAGAACATCTGAAAAAGACTTAGTTGGATTCTGGGTGTGTAAAGTGGTACATATATGCAGCAGGGGATCATTTTGCTCATTCAAAAAATAGTGTTATATGAGCATTTTTGCTGTTAGAAAAGTTTTCCATGAATAAGAAGTAAAGAATTACTTCAGAATTTAATCCTTAGGATTAAATTGAGACCTTGCCACCACTGCTATGAATTTCGGCCAGAGTTGGATAAGTTTTGTGTGTCCTTCTCCTGGCCCAGTTTACCTCCCTTTCTGGTTCAGGTTTGTTCCACCTGTTTGTATATTGGGGCTGGTACTGAGAGACGAGGCCAAAAGTCTCTTCAGTCCCAATCAGTTTCCAAATTATTCTCAAAACAGCTGCTCATTCTGTTCTGACAACTTCTATAAATTTGCTACAGAGTCAGTAGTGGGTCCATCAGAGAACAGGGATAGGAGTTTGATATGAGATGCTAATTATTCTACCTTTTCATTTCAACGAGTCAGAAAGTAGAGAGAGGAGGAAGAATAGTCCGTGCATCTCTGCTGTACATCTGAGACATATTGCACACATGTAGATCACCCTATATGTCTGTTAGGGAAGCTGAGAGAGAAATAGGACATATCTTTTAAAGACTGAACAGCTTCTAGAAGCTGCTGCTTATATCACCAGACTTATTCATTGGAGTCAGGTCTGGATGAAGATAGAAGTTCTCTGTTTCTATTTTAGAGATATAAGAGTATCAACTGTAAGCCATAAAGGCCAAACCTACTATCCAGTTAGGAAGAGAAATGAACTCACAGGAAAGCTGCCTCTGAACTTGAAGTTGGACTTAAACTCTGAGGTTGGATTCATAGTCTTCACTTACATTTGAAGCTCATTGAAGTTCCAAAATTTCACTCTCTAAAAATATGATAAATCATATTCTTGGATCTAAGTGATCTCTGAGTTTTGGGTTATTTTAAATCTCAGTTTTGGGCTTAAGAATACTACAGCACTGGTAGGACTGGATCTGCTATATATGGTCTTATATATTGGGCTGGTGAGTTCGCAGGGGCAGCCCTGCTGAAAATAATACTACTGTCATTCACTGCCCCTGAATTGAGAGATTTGTTGAAATCTTAAGCCACTGCTGTGTTTGGAAGTGGTCAGATTTAACAAAAAAATGAGTAAAAGCAAGTAAAATCTACCCTTCTGAATCTTCATTGTATCTTTATAGGTCTTGAATCACTGAATTCTGTACTAGCCTGTTGTGGGTTTTTTCTCCTTTTGGAGAAGGGGAAAATGTAATTACATTTAGTTAATAATGTTTTCAGTTAGATGTATTTCCACATCATAGGATAGCAGCCTGCAATTCATGACACGTGAGAAAATATTTGCATTTATATTGCTACTGAAAATTATTTATAAACTGTCTACTCTCAACTCTATTTTTTTGAGCTCAGATATATGCTATGATACTGAGTCTGTTACAGAAGCTGAAATGTAGTGAACTAGAATGCGACTTTTAAGTCCCCCGTGGAAAAAGAGACTGAATCACAGAACAGCTGAAAGCAAAGCTTAAACAAAAACAAGAAAAAGGTAAAAGAGTGACTATTAGAGAATAGGGATGAAAGGACATGATATCCAGATGAAATGTGGCATGAACTCAGTTCCTTTGATAAGTGAATTAGAGAGCTTGAAGCCAGCCTTCTGGGCTGTAACAGTCCAGTATCACCTGTTGGAAAATCGAAATACTATATTACACAGACACCAGTCACAGGCACCAGACTCTGATGGAGCAGGCAAGATCAGGCAAGATGATGTCTTTAAAAGATCCTATGAGGAGTAAACAGCAAAATAGGGAGTCTTTTGCAAGGAGCCCTGTGCCAAAAGGGTATAAGTAAAACTGCAGAAAAGTAGGACACTACTGGCAGAAAAAAAGCTCATACAGAGAGCGGAAGGAAAATCTACCCCAGTCAGTTGTACTAATGCAGTAATGCATCTCATATTACTTCTGCAGTATTACGTGATCATTCATAGGTTCGGTTTCCATTTGCAGCATGCCTGGGCTCACAGCACCTGCATTTGAGGATTTGAGATATGTAGCAATAAACAGGATATATATACACCTCAGATAGAATATGCCCTTAGTTGCTGGGTTTTTTGTTTTTATGTTGTGGAGAAAATTTTATCTATGGAAAAAATGGTTTTGAAATAGTTATATCCAACTTCTATTTGTATGGTAAATGAAAGCTTTACATGCTTTAAGAAAAGAGATGGAAATTGAGTAATTGAAATAAATAGAGCTACATTTTTCCCTATGACAAAATTCAGTAAGTAAAGATCTGAAAGTGTCACAAGAATTGCAATAGGTGGCATGTTAATTTTCTATTTATTAAATGCATATAATTAGCATTCGACTCATAATAATTTTAGAGTATAAGTACTTTAAAAATAAAATAAGAGTTTTTCTGGCATGAAATTTGAACATGCATAATTTTGACCTTTTTAAGATGGACGCAACCAAGTTTTGAAAAGCTGGCTTAGTCAGTTAAAAGGTTACTGGAGTAGGAAGCACACTGATAGGACTCTTCACTCTGTTGTGTATTTCCCAAGTATGGTGTTCAACAAATACCTCTCTTCCAAAATTGCAGTAATCAGTGAGACACTTGATGTACATGATCAGCCAAACATACAATAAATATTGGATAATTTTCTTTTTGTAGAAGGTGATAGAGATTATTATACCCCCACAAAGAAGAGATGTGTTAATTGCACATTTGTTGCATGCCAAATAATTTTTAAGAATCCATCTGATGAATTTTTTTAAAGTAACCTTAAGTTAATATTTTTTGCTCTTACCAATGGAAAAGGAAGTGGATTTTACATAACATTGTTTGGTAAGCTTTTTCTTTTCTTTCCTTTTTTTTCTCCTTCAGAGTACTGGATATAATTTCTCATTCCTTTAGAAATCAGAGTTAAAAGATATACTCACAGACAGAACTGATTAAAAGAATTTAAGGCAGAGTGAGCAGCTTCTATGAAAAAAACCCAGTTTATCTCAAAGGCAAAAAAATGCTATTGCTATTCATAAATATGTTTTCCTATTACGTATGTTCCTTTCTCCATCACCTTTAAAAAGTACTTCAACAAAGTCCTCTGGTATCTAAAACAAAGCATCATTCTAATTGCCTAAGGATTTATAGATGTAAAGTCTGTCGGTCTGACAAGCAACACTACTTCATAAGTCTTACCGACATTTTATAAAACAATTGGCCACTCGTATAAATAACCTGAAAATTAAGGGCTATATTTTACAATGAGTCAGGCTCTTCATCTTCAGGTTGTCTGGGAAGAGATTTCAGGTGGATTCTTTCCAAATGCTGTCGAAATGTCAGAGTAGGAACTGAAGGATTTCCAATTCTTTCTTACACTTGTGGTATTTCCAGTTTTGTCTCTCCTCTCTTGACAGGGTCAAAAGAAAAGTACAGGAGCTACCAGAGCAGATAGACATGTATAATTTGTCCTACTTGCAGCCTTTTCACAAGCACCTCCCCCAAAATGAAAGCCTTGTAATAATATCTGTTAGTGATTAAATCAATGTTTATGTAAAACAAGGAAGTTTCCTACCAAAAGTTCCCTTCCCTGTGTAATCTTAAGATGCCCTTAAATGTCAGATACTTTTTAATTTTGCTGAATCTTTATCCATGGTCTTTGTTGATCTTAGCAAAGGAAATAAAGCCATTGTTTTCATTTGTTTAGGGACAAGTTTCTTTTCTCTGTACCACACCTTATTTTAAGTTTAATAGGCCCACATTTGAACACTTTTCTCTGGAGTGAAAAATTGCAAAAAGCTCACCCTATTCATATGGCCTTGAATTGCCAACTCTGAGTTAAGAACTTTATTTAGCCTTTCTTATGTGAAAATATGTGTATAATAAATATAACTTGAGAATTGCACATATAAACATTCCTACTGGTAACAAATAACACTAGAATCTTTCAGCTAAAGACATTGCCCAAGATCTATAAAAACTGTAATTGTTTACATATGACCACTCTGGGCCCTATTAACAGTTCCTGTAATGATTACAGATAAAATCTTACACTTATCTGAAAATTTAGACCTATATCTGGCAAGCTAAGTGCTCCAGTAAATTGGGCAGGGGGAAATTACATTTGCCTTGAATTGTTATGAGTTCTATGTATGCTCACCCATTTAGAAATATGGCATGATCACAGCATACTGACAATTGCCTTTAATGTACTATTAGCAGCCAGAATGGTACATTTGCTGCTCTTCAAATTACTGCTACTACACTGCAACTATTTTATTGCACCTATACCATATTTCATGGGTAAAGTTTCCAGCTTCCTCATTTAGTGTCAACATTGAGGAATACTGAAACTGAAAATTCAGGTTCTGTTACTATCTGTATGATTTTCTGCAGCTGAATAGCTACATCTGGGCAGACTTGTTTTGAGAGTTCCTCCCTTTCCAAGCTTTCCCAGTGAAGGAAATTTCTTTTCGCTCCAGGAATTTAAAACACATTGCTCACATAACCTTGTAACACTGTCAGTGTCAGACTCCGGCAGCACATTGGCAATGCATTTCATTCTGGAATTCAACATGTTGTAGACCCTCAGCTACTTTGAAGAGAAGACACAGCAAAATAAGCAATTACAATTAAATTGAGCAATAATTCCCAACCAACCATTGTTGCCAGTAGTCAGCAACTTGTTTGTGGGCTAAGTAGCCTGAGGTGAACCTTCAGGCAGTTAATTTTCTTACAAACCTGTGATTTACTATGGTTAAGAGTGGTTTGAAATGCATTAGTGTTGCTGGAAAATGGATATAGTAGTTTAACTGCTTTGTTTTCTTCTTCATTTAAGGGAAAAATGTTTTACAGTGTGTGACTTCATTAGGGAGGTGCCAGTAGCCCTGATCCCCCTGAGAATCTGTCAGTGCTTCAACATGGCATCCCTACTTTTAAGTGTTTATAATATGGGCACTCGGAGCCAAATCCAGAATTACTAAGCAATGAAAATATTAGGTTTAAATAAGCAATAAGTCACAGTTGAGCTTGTATTAACAGCAAGACACAACTTGTAGGCATGTTCTGAGGGGGTTCCATTATCCAAGAAATGTTAAAGAGCAGACTAATTTTTCACTGCCCTGGTATGAATCTGTGTTACAGTTAATTTTTTAGTTTATATTTTAAAGAATGTAAACCATCTGTATTTTACGTAATGGATCCTCCCACCACAAAAGCAGTTTTAAGTGGGAGGGAAGATGGAAGGAAAGTATCAATACTAAGGAAAAGACAAATTTGTTGACTATTTTTGCTCTGATGTGAAACATCAAAGTTCTCTTTCTGGATCATATAATTTTCTTTCCTCTTCCTCTGAGTTGAAGAACTGGGCTCTTTTCCTAGCTTCTTTCAATAGTCACTGACATTTTAACTTTTACTTTCTATTGAAATATCTAATGGGAGGGAAATGCAGGATTAATTTGTGAAAATTTAGGCCTCAACTTCAACCAAATGTTTTTCTTACGTATTTCCCACTGATATGATGGATCAAAGAAATAGTCAAAACCTGAGAAGTACTGACTGACCACCACTCATGAAGCAAATCGGTGGTCTGTGAGAGAACAAATCCCCTGAACATTCTCCTCAGGCTGTTCAGAACAATGTGGGGTAAATTTTGGCATCTGCTTATTTGTGTGTGTCTACTGCATACCATACACTGCACAAAAAAGCACAGTCTTAAGAAGGACAAGCAGATTGAGTGCTGGTAAGCTGACACAGGCATCAGGTTCCTCCTACCTAGGAAGACTGTGTTCCTTTCTGAGCAATACCAAGCACTGGTGGCCATCTGCTCCTCAAGAGCTGGGTGTTCTTCATTCCCTAAAACATTGACACACACCAAGGCAGTCCTATTTCATCCTTTCCAAGACTTTATTTTTAAGGAGTGGGAGTTGGTTAGAGCAACCCATGCCAAAAGTATACCAACAACCAGGTAACGTGTTCACGAGTCTACCGCTCTCACTCACCTTCTGGCACAGAGGCAGACTTAGGTAACAGAACTAACACTGGACAAACAAATCAGGTGGGAAACAGTTATAAGTCACTAAACAAACCGCAAAGCATGGAACATCTGGTCAAAAAGAGAGCCTGAGCAGAAGTGAAAAAAGAGCACTTAGAGGCAGAAGGCCTGTACCAGATGCTGCTTGGGCCTGAAGGTGTGCCATAGATATGAAATGACTGCAGAATTTGTCATCCTACTGAAAGTGAGCTTCTATCTTTCTCTTCTCTGATTCTCTTTCTCTCCTTACTCTTCCCCTAAGATAACTGTGTTTGATGTCTGGCATCCATGAAGGACTTGACAAATAAAACTTTGTAAGAACAGAACTATTTCTGCAACACTGTGTCATTACATGATGCCCTAAGGAAACCTGTGCCCAGCTGCTGTGTAAAGAGGACACAACCAAAGAATGGCCTCAGACCTTATTTTTGTTAGCTATGTAGATGTCTTCAGTGTGTCACATGAAATCTTCACTTCAGACTATCTCCTGAGTTTACCTCTAATCACTTAGAGCTTTACTCCCAAATTTGATTTTGTTTGTCTTCCTTTAGAGCTCTCCTGCCTTGTTCTTACTTGTAAACTCTTACCACTCTGAGCAATCTTAACACATAAGCGCTATCTTTGATTCTTCTGTACCAAAGGCCTGATACAAAATTTTGTGGATATCTGTCCAACATGTTACCAAACGTACTGTAAAAATGGTCATCTATAGTTGTATGTTAGTGCATGCTTCTCTAGCCATAACTGCCAATTAGAACTGCTTATATTAGTGCAGTTTAGAAATGGAAATCTAACCAAAAAGCTAAGTAATCTTAGCACTGCAAAAATGACTTTCATAACTTCAAGTACAGCCAACATATATCACGTTTCTACATACAGAACATATGGAAATGAAAAACAGCAAGTGTTGTTTTGACAAGAAAAATTTGCCTTTCAAGAATTTTCATATTAGACATTTGGGAAGAGCATCTTCTGCAGTAAAAGACAATGTCATAGATACTAATATATCTTTTTGCCAACTTTTGTAGTGGGAACAATAACATATCTACAGCTGTACAACTTCCATTATCATCAGGAAACATTTAGATGCTGCTGCTATAATCACCATGAATGTATTTCAGATACAGTGAAATTCATGTTTTTTGGACATATTAGTTACACTTTCCAAGGTTGCAATTTTTTGGAGCAATGCTAGAAAGACTGGTTTTCTCCCTGAAAATGATTCCCAGAAGCAGAAACTTTCTTTTAGACCTTTTTTTTTTCAATGTGTGAAAGCATCATTTCAAAACAGGTGTACTGTTGGCAAGTGCCGCACAAAGCTGCTCTTTTCTCTCACTTCTCAACAGATTCTGGTTATATTTTCTTAGCCAAGACTACAATCTGTGCCTATCCTTGAGAAACTAAAAGAAAAGGACAAAGCTCCTGCAAATGTTTCTTTTACTTCTAGTAAAACTCATCATAAGAGTTTATACAAAGAATGAATTGTCCAGGCAGCTTCTTTCTTCTCTTGCAGGACCAAGGCCATCCCAAGGCCAATGTACATCTTGATTCCCCTCATACAAAAATCGTGAAAAGATTTCATTTTAAAGAGGTTTATTTTAGAAAACCAGAAACGACTGGAACAAAAAAAAAAAGTGAAAAGACTCCATGGGAACAAAATGTCTTCTAGGTCTGCACTCAAAATCTTCTTAAGCCCTCAATCACCAGTCTAGAGAAAATAAAGCCATCATAGCTGTCCTCAACCATCATAATCCTGTTTTGTGAACAGGTATTCAAACAAGTCTGTAATGCTATTATGGAGTTCAGTTCATGCATATTCCAAACAAGATGCTGAGCATATCTGAGGTTTAAAGACCACTTAAGTTACACTACTGAAGACACTTTACTTGCCATGCTTTGTTTTCTGTTGTTTTTTTTTTTTCATCACTACATAACATGGGAGTATTTTAGACTTGATTATAAAGAACTGTATTTTGCAGAAGAAAAAAGATCATATACCTCACACTTTAAATAACTACAACATACAGTAAAGCACATTTATATAAGAAAGATAATATTTAGTAAAAAGCAGGGTACAGATTTCATAGAATGTCTCTGTACTAAACCTGCTTTCTTTGCAACAGACAGAGGATAAAGGAAATAGTCACTATTCTATCAGGCATTTGTAAGAAGAGACACCATCTACTATTTATAAGAACTAAATGAAGGCTAGGAAAGGATTTGGTTGAATGTGATTCCCTTCCTTCATCTGGATTTACCTTCTGAAGATAAATTCTCTTGAAGAGTCAAGTCCTCCTGTTGTATGTAGTAAAACTCAAGTACTTTGCAAAAATGGCAAGGTCATGTCTCCTGCTACTCCCTGTTCAAGTAGATACTGCTTTTCTGGGGGGAAACTGAGAATTGTACTTCATCTGTAGAAGAAAAATATTAACCTGTTAGCCACTTGTTGTCATGGGAATAATCTTACATTGCCTTTTGGCCTGGTTTTGCTCATATCTTCCACTCTTAAGTTGCCAAAGTCAACACGGTGGACATATTACTGATGCAGTTTCCATCATATATCCCCCACTCTTCTGTACAAAATCAGACAATGCTTTTGAGTTTGAATGTTAACCAATTTGATTCTGACTAAACTGCATGGCATCATTTCTGTTCAGTGTCTGTTACCATTCTTGTCACCATACGTCTGATTTTGTTGCAGTAGGTGTATTAAGTAGTGTGACTAATATCTGCCATGTATAGTTTGTTCTTTATCTTAGCAGCACCCCCCTCCCCCCCCCACGTGGTGAACCCCA